>JASAMX010031995.1:0-10189 GCA_030248175.1 Microlaimidae sp. YZB2_3 | reverse complement strand
TAAATTCTCAAAACGGTGTAATTGTGCTCCAGTAAAATATTTAATGCAAATTTTGAAGTAAAAACCTTCATTTCTGGTAAAACAAATTGAGTTCTAGAGAGACATTTTTTTTATTTTTAAACAGGAACCTCGGTAAATTTTGAAAGGAGCACTGTTACAAATAAAATGTCTATAACATCCTGTACAGACTACTCCTTCAATACAAAACCTATATCAAATTTAATATTTCTTCAAAATAATTCTCTAACATTTATAAATTTTAATTTAATTGGTTCACTATCTAAAAAGCTGTAAGATCCGGGCGTTATAGGAATTTTATTTGTAACAGTGCTCCTTTAACGAATCAAAAAACTAAAATATTTTTAGAAAACTGAGAACATAAGGAAATGTTTTACAATCGGTTTCACCGGTGAAAAATTACTAATCACAAACTCGATTATTTAGAAGACTGAAACTTTAATGTATATTTTTACTCATGGATTTCAGTAAATGACATAATTAGTGCTGTACTTAGACTATACTAATACTTATTTAAGTGAAAAATAATTTGAAACTTATTTGTTTAAAACCAATATTAAAATAAATCTTAATAAAACTCACTGTTTTCGTTTAATGTAACCCTGGAACAACAGAACCCAGTTATTTGTCCGTTTACAGACGTTTGGCATGAGTATCTGCTATCCGGACATGCGGTAACGCCCACTGTGCAAGCAAAAGGTTGTCGTGTCACTGGATCTTGATACGCCGTGGTACCAGTTGGACATTGAGCTTAAACATAAATAATAACGTCTTTCAAAAAATAAATGCAATAAATGCATCAAGAAAAATATATAATATTTATCTTATCGTGTCTCACACCGCAATAATAATTATTTAATCGCTGAAAATATGAAAAAAAAACAATCCAAAGTAAAGGTTTATTCCGGCACAAAAAGCATTGTAAGTATAACAAAATACGGACAACCAATAGAGTATTTGCTGTGCTTCAAACTGAAATTGATTATAAAATACACAACAAAAATTTTTAAAGTGTCACGAATTTTTACCAATTCAATTTATGGTAATATTAACTTGTAACAGGTTGAATTTTCACAAAATTCTTAATTTAGTTGCGCTAGCTAGCTAGCTATGTGCAAATTTTAATCAAAATTGATTTATTATTAACGAATTCCATCCTTTTAGAAGACAAAAAAAAACAGAATTGGGAATAGTAAAGTGACCGCTTATATTTTGTAACATTTATGTTGCTTTGCATTATCTGATTTTACTAAAGCTATATTATGGTTGAATTATATCTGGCTGACGCTGAAAATTAGAATCCAGACATGAGGGGACCAATTAAAATTGTGCGGTTATGACGTTTTTTTAAATAACAAATAAGAACGCAGAATTTTTTTTTAATTCCACCTTTTTACAAAATATACTAGAATTAACCATCTTTAGCCCTTTAAAAAATTGCATTTGGGTTTTAAATTAAGTAAATTGATAAATAACTATTAAAATACGCGTTTTGATTTTTATTATTAAACCGATTTTGTTAAAAATTTTGAATGGCTTTGTTGTTAAATAGTCGATTCAATACTGCAATTTTCGCAGTCAGCTAGATTTTATTTGCCTATAATATAAAAGAAAACTATTTTTTTTTACTTTTTGTTGTAAAAATTTTTAATACTTATTGACTTCAATGTTTATAATGTTTTACTTTTAGTACGTTAAATTTTATCGTAATGACCAATAGGGTCTTACAAGCGACTAGAATATAATAATCAAAGGGATGGGTCTGGTATCAAATTTGATAAAGTTAAGGGCTGGCGTATTAATTAAAGTAAATCATCATAAATTTAATTGAGACGCGCACCCGTATTTTTATAGTACGCTTAAAAAAATTATTTTGTGGATAAAATGCGCGTTTACCACTTGATACAGTAATTAAACACTTTATTTCGTTGTTTACTATTGATACTATCATTAAATATTATCAATACATACGATAATCAAAAATCTTCCATTTGAATGGAAGTTGTTTAGTATTTAATTTTTCCACAAAACTATATCACGCTATATAGAATCATCTTCAGTCAACAGGCGCTCGGAAAAATTAATCTACAATAAAACATTGAGATCTCCAACTTTAAGCTCTTCCTATTTTGATTCCCATGAAAAAAACATATAGCCCCAAATCACGAATATTGTTTGCCATTCCAGGGTTATTGAAATTCTAAGTTGTAATGTTTAAAAAATATGCTTGAAACTGATACCAGAAATAGTGTCGGAACAGCAAAAACCCTGAAGTGCGCCGGATATGACGGAATTGCAGCTGAAACCGCTGGGGCAATTGTTGAACAGATTGAGCTGACATTTGGTAGATGTGGAAGTCCCCGCGTCTCTGTGAACTGCCCTGCCCGCCGGACAATAGCCTGTATAATTTGAAATAATTAAGCAATTTATTAAACCTACATTAAAACTAATTTTTGTTAACAGTAAGTTTCTTAAAAACTTTATTTAAAAACTAGTGGAGTTTTTAGTTTCACTTCTTGGCACAAAAAATATGACATAATTTAGAAAAATATTTTAAATTAAATACCTCCCGATGAGCCACAACAGTAATAACTTTGTCTTCTAGAATTCAGAACGCACAAATATTCCCCTGGACAAGAGTTTGTGGTACTGGGTGTGCATTTCTTGGGTCCTCCTTCGAATGGATCGATATATGCCCTCTGACCGGTTGGACAAACTCCTAAAACAAATTCTAATAGAAAAAAGAAGAAACAGTAGAAAAGAAAAACAACACCGTTTTTTTATAAAAGTTAACATTTGAAATAATAGATTTTTTTATCAATTAAAGTTCTGTTTGACTTGGTAAAAGCATAAATTAATATTTGCACTCCTGTCTCGAGAGCTAAAATTTGTTTTTTTTTAAACTAATCCTCTTCATAATGCGAAATAAGTTTAAGTAGGTGCTGATAAATTATAAAAATGAACAGTAGAAAAAAACACTGTTTTTTTAATAAAAGCTAACTTTCGAATTAATTAATCTGACGTCACTTGTATCAGCCAATCAGAATTCAGAAAATAAAACATTTAAAGCAGAAATCAACTTTAGATGGTAGTTTAGCAATAATTCTTATTTTGTGACATAAAAAAAGAAAATATTTGTTTAATGAACACGTGAACACACTGTTGCAGCTACGTTTGGTTTGCCTTTAGGTGCTGCTAAATTATGTTTTTGTTATACTGTTGGTGGGGTGGGGGGGTTGTTTGGGGAGGGTGTTTTTGGGGTTTTTTTTTTTTTTTGTTTTTGTGGGTTTGGTTTGGGGTGGTTTTTTTGTTGTGTTGTTGTTTCTTTTTGGGGTGTTTGCAATTATAGAATTAAGCTGTTATATGGAAATAAACAAAATAGTGACTCATAAAATAACGAATTAAAATAATAATAAATTAAAACAGACAATAATACAATTACAGTAGCTGAAACAAACAATAAACCAAGTTATCCGTTAACTGACTTAATTTTGCATAACCTTAATCATAAAAAATTATAGAATTTTGTAGTGGCTTTTGATTTTGTAAATTTATTATTCAGCAAATATTACTGTAGGATTACTCTGCTTTGAGACCCACTTTTTAAATTAAATTGAAAAATTTGGACTTGAAGCTGGGCTTGAACCAGTGACCCTTCCCTCACCGTGGGAACGCCCTGCCACTGAGCTTCACACCAGAGCCACAGTAATATTTGACTAAATAATATAATACACGAATCAATTTAATATCTATTAATAATCTAATTTAATTCCACAATTGTACCAATAAATAATTTAATTTATTGTTAGAAGTGTAGAACTCAAAACCACGCCAAAAAAATTTTACATTATTATTAAATCTTGCTTAAAAAACAATTTTAATAATCCTAGAAAAAATTTTTAAAACAATTTGCTTTTCTTTTCCATTCTAAATGTAATCAAAATGTGTTTCCGTAACAATTTAGATACTTGTAGTTAATGGACTAATCGTTGCTACCCCCGACATATATGCGTAGGAGCTCCGCCAATCTAAAACCAGACCGAACGTCTTTCCTGAGCTTCGCTCTTTAAATGAGCAATTAAGCTTATTGTTGAAGTTATTTCAGTTCCGTTTTAAGAACTTTTTTTAATAAGTTTAGAAATAGTAAACATTTAAAAAATAATCTATTTCACTAATTTTTTTTGAAACATAATAACTGCCAATACTCTTTAGTAAGCAAAAAAATAGCTGGGAGTTACGGAGCTCCAAGACTGCTACGGATCTCTGAAACTCGGATTTCCACGCCACAGCTCGGGATATTATATCACTATAAAACCACATTTCTGATCAACAGTCGTTAATGTAAAAAAATAAACAAACGTTTAAAAATATTGCTAATTATATTAATAATATAATAATACGATAATACTATAAAATATAACATACAATTGATTACATTACCCGAGTCTGTAGAGCCGCAGCAGACGTTTTTCCGCTCCAATGAGTCGTATCTGCAAGTGTAGCCCGTCACACAGTTGGCGCTTGTTCCAATAACATTACAAGTTTGAACTTGGCTAGGCGACCCACTGCTGTATACAACCTCCCCCGCAAGACAGGCTGAAAAAAAACAATTAAAAAGGTTACAATATAAATAAGTTATAACCTATTCAATAAGTAATAATTTGTTATTATTTTATTTAACTTATATTTGGTTTAGAATTAATAACGAATTAATAACAAAACATTTTTGGAATCGATTTCTAATTAGTAATGAACGTATCTTTGATATCATACTCCAGAATTCTGGCCATTAAAAACAAAGGGAGGTGCAGAGTTCCGCCTCTTAAATGAGAGATTTCAAGCTTAATAAAGCTAAAAATGTGTTTTAAGTTGATACGTTTTTATATTAGATTTAGGACCTTTTTAATAAGCTTTGAAAAAAAATTAAAAAATTTTCCTTCGCATTACTGTTCAATTACTTATAATGTGAGTACAAAAAAAGCAAAAAGGGGTGGAGTTTAGGAAATCCATTCAGTTGATCTGGAGCTTACGTAATTAGAGCTTTTTAGCAGCTTCGGAGCTTGAATCTTCCGGAAACATCGCTTGTCTTGAGTCTGTAAGAAATTTTAGTGATTGTGAAGGTTAAATAGCATACATTTTTGATTTTTATCTTTTATTTGGGTTTCTTGACTTTTTTTAAAAATCCGTTTGAAATTAAAATTTATGTGCCAAAATAATTATCTTAAACTGCTATAATTTTGTACGCTACTTACCACTTGACTTGCAATAGTCTTGACATTGCTTCTTTGTGGCGAAGTTGTTGGCATTTCCCGAACATCCATTGTAGGTAAAATCAGTGCAGGTTTTCAAAGCGAAATTGTAATAATACCGTCTCACTGACTGGCCGCAGTTTGTACCGCTTTGAGGTGGAAGTCGGCACACGTAACCTAAATATGTTAAAAATAATCTTTATACCGACCAAAATTTTAATATAAATAAGAAGAAAAATGTAAAATTCTACTTTATAAAACAAGCATTTAGACGGAAAAAAACTGTGCATTTAATTATTTTTATTATAGATTATTTTTCACAAAAAGTTTAAGCATGTATTTATAAAAGCACAAATGAATTTCGATTTACACATTCGCATATTGTCATAAAGTATATAAAGATATTGTTTTTATAAAATCAGCTCATGATTTTAGGCTTTTTTAGGTTTACGTACGCGTTTAGTGTATAAATTGGTAAGTCGAAATACTTTACTGTTGTAGTTTTATCAAAAATATATAATACTATATAATATTATATAGTATTATATATTTTTGGTTTTATCATGTTTATGGTTTGAAGTAGCTTTATAAATTTTTATTGCATAAAATTTTTGATTCAAAAAATTGGTTTTTCATGATTGTTTTTAGATCACTAAGAATGTGATTATGTTTTGATTCCTGGCGAATAAATTCAAAATTTTATTAAACATTGTGTCCATTTAATTTTGTCGAATTTGTAAAAACTATTTATTAAAAATAAAAAGCCGGAAAATTATGCTAATAGAGCCAGATTTCTTAAACTGCGGCGTTATTTGCTTAAACAAAAATATTCTGGCGTGGCCCCATTGGGAATAACAAAATAGTCAATACGCTATTTTTTATTAAAAAATCGTTTAAAAATGGGCTTTTACTTCTTTTAGGACAACAGTAGTTTACTGATGTTAACCCCACAGGAACTAATGTACAGTCATGTTCTGCTGGACAAGAAGCTGCTGTTGACCCGCAAACAGTTGTCAATCCATTGCTGTCCTTGTATGGACTTCCGCCAAAGGGACAACCTATAAAAAATGTTATCGTTACATTGTATTATGTCGTATGAAACAAAAAATGAATTTCATCTTAAAAATCTCAACAAATTTTAGCGGTAAAGCGTTTTAGTAAAGCTTAAAGCTAAAGTAAAGCGTAAAGTTTTACCATATGTAACCTTCAAAAAATGGTTCAAATAGTTTCAGAATTTAGAAACAAATTATAATTCAGTATAATGCGGCCAAAACTACCATACATTTTTGATTGTAAGAGGTCTTTATGTAAGAAAACCCATTTTTTTGAGGTTTCTTTCACCAAGTTTTATTTGCCTGGTCGCTGTGTTATTTTGGTCAGAAAAAGTAGGAAAATAAATTTTAAAATAGGGCATTTTTTAAACGTTAACAAGAAAAACTACAATTAAGATTAAACCTTTTTTAAATCTTTTGAAAAAGAATGGTTTTGTAGATTATTGAAAGCAAACATTGACACAAAAATCTGGTTTTGCGGAAAAGTGAGATAATTTTTAAGCTTACGCTCATAATTCAATCAATGACCCATAGAACGAGTATATTTTTAAATTAAAATATAAATTCTAAATAGTAATATGTGGGGGGGGTGGGGGGGTGTGGGGGGGGGTCTCCCTCCCTCCTTTGGCGGGGTTGGCCTTTTTCCTCTCCTTTTTGGCCTTTTTCAGTATATTATATATTTTTGGTAATATGGTGTGATCTATATTTAAAATATTTTTAAAACTAGAAATTCGCTCATAAAATCTTAATAATAGGGTGGACTGCATTCTTAAAGCAAAAAATATAAAATATTTGAAAAGAAACTTATAAAAAATTTATAAAATAAATTTGTGATTCTAAAAATATATTCCTCCTACTATTTGTTCCACAATATTGAGAGCACATATCTTGATTTGGAAAGTTATTTGGATTCCCGTCACAACCATAATACTCGAATGTACTGCACAACTGTGTTTTGGTATCAAAATACCTAAAATAAAATACCTTATTTTTTATTTTTGAATACACTATAAGTTTGTTAATTTAAAAGCAAAACGATGCATTAAAATAAAAAACAACAATATTTTCAAAATACATACTTTATTAATGTTAAGTTAAAATCTAATTTAGTTTTACCATCTAGTTGTGCTTGGTCCACAGCTGACCCCAATGTTAAAATTTAGAGTGCAGACGTATTCTAAAAAATAGAATTATTTTTAAGGATTTTAACACCAATCAAAACCAAACCAGGTATGACACCAGAAAAAACAAACAAAACATTAAGCCATACGGTTATGATACTGTAAACCAATTTAAACAAGGAATATAACCATACCGAATAAATAAATAAAAACCTATGCTTTTAAAAATGAAAAAAGATAATAATAAAAAAATAATAGATTTTAAAATTTTCCAACGTCTCCTTATACCTTGATGCGCTTGCACGCCACTCATAATATATTATATTATACAAATTGTTTACTTTTTTTGTTTTAGTTAATTATTAAACATTTATTCATCAAAAAACTAATGGTTTAATTTTTTGTTTGAGAGTCAAGAAAATCATTTTTTTGCAATGTTAATACAACGTGTTTTATAATCACTTATGAGTCAACGGTTTCTGCTGCTTTAACAGTAATTTTTAAGCATTAAATGTTTTTTTCTTTTTTTTTGTTGTTTTTCATTTTCCTAATTTTTTATATCAAAACAACTTAAAACAATTTTACCTCTAACACTGTCATTATGGCTTAACAACGGTTCTTTAACATCTGGGAAAATTTTTTTGTATACAGGACCATATTGAGCACTAACAGTAACCCCAAAATACACTAATATCAAATAAGCCGCTTTTTCAAAGATATTTTCAAATTTAAACCTAATCATTCAAGCCATTGATTTGTATTTTTTACAATTTTAAAAATTTTATAGTAAAAATTTGTGTTTGGGGAATTTATAAAAAAACACTTTTTTTCCAAATAAAACAAAGACACACCAGTTTTCATACTGAATATTTTAGAAAGAATATCAACTTTCTAAATTAACAGACACTGCCATGAATGAGAGCGAGCCCGGACAGATTATGTTTCTGACCAAACAATCACGATAAAACGGTTCTTCTCATAAGTTTTGTTTAGTTTCCTTTTAAACAAATATTCACAATGTTTCCATAATTTTTATTTTAAGCTTAGACAGACACATCCATATTGATTTGATTTTATTAAAATAGCTCATTTTATTTCCATAAAATATTATTTTAAAACTTCTTAAGTAAAACCCACTTTTACAATATCTATATAATATAAATATAATTTACACAAAACCATACTCCCACTGCCAGTTACTAAAGATTATGAAAACTGATATGCAAAGATTCCAGATAATATATTTACATTTCTGTCTGTATGTCAATATAACTGTTGCACTCAAATCTCCATATTTTAAAAATATTAAAAACGTCAATTGTCTCTATTGAAGCTTAGCATAACTTTACTGAACTCATTCAAAAAATACAAACGAAGTTTTTTTTAGTAAAAATGTCAGCTCAGCTAAGTCACTTCGCGTTTATAAAAACGTTTTGAATGATTCCATTTAGTATTTGCGTAAAAAAATTTTATGTTTGCACTAAGCACGATATTTGGTATGCCGAACATAAAATCTGAAACTAAAGTCAAAAACTTGGTAACAAATGTATTCTACGAGCATATTCCATAATAATATTGTGATGGTTAATAATAATAATAATAATAATAATCATGTGACGCTTAGTCAGTTTAGTAATACTATGTAATGCTGTGTGTGTGTGGGTGCGTGCGTGCGTGCGTGCGTGTGTGCGTGCGTGCGTGTGTGCGTGCATGCGTGCGTGTGGGTTTGT
Organism: Microlaimidae sp. YZB2_3; assembly: GCA_030248175.1. Lineage (NCBI taxonomy): Eukaryota > Metazoa > Nematoda > Chromadorea > Desmodorida > Microlaimidae > Microlaimidae sp. YZB2_3. The sequence continues at coordinate 1,019 of JASAMX010031995.1, read as the reverse complement.
GCGTGCGTGCATGCGTGCGTGCGTGCGTGTGTGCGTGCGTGCGTGCGTGTGTGTGTGTGTGTGTGTGTGTGTGTGTGTGTGTGTGTGTGTGTGTGTGTGTGTGTGTGTGTGTGTGTGTGTGTGTGTGTGTGTGTGTGTGTGTGTGTGTGTGTGTGTGTGTGTGTGTGTGTGTGTGTGTGTGTGTGTGTGTATGTGCGTGTATGTGTGTGTGCTGCATCAACTTTAACAGCTTGCTTGCACCTTCAAACTCGGATTTAAATTAAAAAAAGAGTTTTCTATTCATTAAAATATAAAATTATATTAGTGATTTTACCTTTGGTCGGGCAGCAACCGTAAGCTGAACCATCGAAGTAGCATTCATAATTTACAGGACAGGTTGTACCGAGTCCATTGTTAGGAGAGCATTTGAAATAGTTTCCGAACGTGTCTTTAGCTGCACTTCCTTGAACGCACTTGGGTTCGGCTATATAAAAAATTTTGATTAAATATGTTTTAAACTAAGGCAAATCGGAGGCCATCGCGATTGTCAAAACCCTCCCATTTAAAAAGAAATTGTTAAATATCTTCACAGAGTTATGACGTTATAGAATCACTTTTAGCCAATTAGCGCTGAGGAAAAAAATGGAAATTTCTTATTCAACCATTTCTACAGAGCAAAACATATATTACGTGATCACAAATACTCTTTGACATTTTGAGGGTTCTTAAAATCCTGACGTGATTTCGGCTATTGTTCATTTAAAATTTTTGAAGGTAGTTTATATTTTTACCTTTGTAAAAATTTTTCTAAAGATAAATCCAAAAATTTTGTGATGTTTGATTAAAATGTCTAGTAAGGTAGTCTTTTACAAATTTTCTGAGATAATTCGACTCCACCCTATTTGATTGTTCATTTAATGCCTATTTATTCAAACAAATTTTAAACAATAAAATAACGTATTATTTATCTTGTTTTGTTTCTGGCGTATTTATATTCAACTGAGAGTTTGTTAATTAGCTACAAAATGACTAGATCCCTA
>JASAMX010031992.1:0-14909 GCA_030248175.1 Microlaimidae sp. YZB2_3 | reverse complement strand
ATGACAAAACTTAAAGTTTATTTTTAATAAAATACAAAATACAACACATTTTCTTCTAAAATTTTAACATTCTGTGTTAAAAATGATGTTTTTAAAATTTTCCCAAACAAAATTTCGCATATCATGTTTTAAATTTATGCAAATTATTAAGGGGGAAGATTTATTCTGGTGTTTGAACCAGAATAAATCTTCCAGGGGAATAACTATTCTGAAAGAGGAAGATCTATTCTGGCGTAAATCAGAATAATTCTTTGGGGGAGAAGATCTATTCTAGAGCGCACTAGAATAAATCTTCCGGGGGAAGAAAAATAGGGGGAAGATCTATTCTGCGACACCGGCTCTATATTCTAACATAATAATGACTAAGTTTTTAGTAATTTATGGTTTTCAAAGCAAAAGTTACCGTAGTTAGTCTTTATTGCGCTGAATACCGGCTATATATATAGATGTTATTGAAACAATGAACGATTTATTCACAAGGTAATCATATAAATTTTTAATTAGGAAAATTTTGCTGGGCCAGCCAAGCAATCTGTTATATAGTGACCATACTTTTTCATTCAATATTCACCAAGGTTCAAATTCAATTTGCATTACCCTGGTCAAAAAGAATAGTCTTCTTAAGGAATCGATAATTAACAATTTTTCAACATATCGCTCTGTAAATTAGAAAAGGGAAGGAGAAGTTATTGTTCTCGCTCACAGACGTCATGACCATAACTTATTGTTTACTAAAATAGGGTTACCAAAATGCACGTGTGAATATGATATTAAAACAAATCATTGACAGTATTAAACAAACAAGGACAAGGGGGGGGAATTATAAAGGCAACAGATGTTAATCTTGCGGGTTCTTTGTTTACCAATTATTATGTTTATTAAGAGATCTTCTTTTTGACCACTGTGATCATATAGATAGAGTGACAATTTAATTCAATATAAACCTCTTCAAACGTTCGTTTTTGTTTGCTTCAGCAAAACTTTGAGTTTAGTTTAGATTATTGTTAAGTCCTAATATATTATTTGGAAGTAATAGTATATAACAATCACCATTTCTTTTATATGTGGTTTATTAATCGTAATTATTTATAAACTTGTATTCTTTTTGGGTTTGGGAAAATACACGCATTGTAAGGGATTAGCAAAGCAGTCATTGACCGTTTTGGTGGTTTTTTCATCGCTGCTTTCTGCTTCTTTTTTCTCCATTTCTGGTAACTGGTTTTTTCTTTTAGTATTTACAACGTACTCTTCACAATTGGAAAAAACGCAAGGGTTTGTTGTGGTTTCAGGCTTGAAGTATTGGTATTGCAAATCATTTTTTGAGATCTTGTCTGCGTTTTTTAAAAGTGAAAGCCTGATTTGAAAATCAAAAACGACGGGATTGTTTTTATTGTTTTCATTCAAAACGCTGTCCTGGTCGATGAATTCCACCGTTGAAATCTGATTATGATTTACTGGCTTAATATACTTAGCCTAAAAATTTGGTATACAAAAGTGTTTTACCAAATGCATATAACCATTTCTAACTTCTAGCAAAAATATACGATATATTGAAAGAAGTAAAACTTTGTAAAAATTGGTGCCGGTGTATGCCATTATATTTATACTTTAAAAACTGACCAAATAAATGTGCTATTTCAAATGATTGGCTTCTAAGAGGGAAAACCAGTTTTGAAATATTCCACATGGTCTTTTTGATAAATTCTGAATGTCTTAACTTGTTCAATTTATTCAAAACTCGTCAAGGTATTAAAATTCAAAAATCGCCGAAAACTAAAGTTTAAACGGACTCTTAAAATTTTGTTAAAATAATTTATATTGATTAAAATTACACTATATTATAAATTTTTATCTCAAAAAAACACAAAAAAAAACATGGAATTTATGTTTTTGAAGATACCTATTCTTATAATAAATATGACTCATTGTTGTATAATTGGGATGGAAATTTCAATGGAGTGTAATGCGATGCAAATTACATCGTCAGTGCAAACTATTTTATGTAAATTTTGGTGTAAAAAATGAGTTTTAACTTAACTTTTTGGCAATTTTTAAACCAAAATATTTTAACAGTTTTTATTGGACCAGAAAATATTTCTAGAATGGAAAACTGACAGTACAGAAAATATTTTAAGATTAATTCACAGATTTAAAATAATTTTTTAAAAATCTTATCATTTATGAGCAATAAAATCTAGTTGACCTCGACACTTTCAGCATTAAATCAAATATTTAATAATAAAACCATTTAAAATTTTAACGAAAATGGTTTAATAATAAAGATCAAAACCCATATTTTAATAATTATTTATCAAATTACTGAATTTGGAATCCAAATGCATATTTTTAAGAGCTAAAGTTGGTGAATTTTTGTATATTTTGTAAAAGGTGGATTTAAAAAAAATTCTGCGTTTTTATTTGTTTTTTTTAAACGTCATAACCGCACTATTTTAAGTGGTCCGTTCATGTCTGCATTCTGATTTTCGCGGTCAGCCAGATACAATTCAACTATAGAAGATTGTACGTTAAAAAGGAAAGATTTTAAAGTTTTTTTTACAAAAAAAGTCACACAGGCTCTTATATAAAAATTATTAAAAAAAAATCCTAATTACACCGGTAAATTATTTCATAAAAATATTGAAAGTGAGTTCAAAAATATAGTGACTCCCGTTATTTGTTTTTGGTTCAAACCAAGTAGATTCACAATATCATACGGTTAAAGTACTTGACGAAACTGTTTTGTAAGCATTATTTAGTTTTATAAAATCAACGAATTGTGGTAAAGTTTTTAATGCCAAATTAATCAATTAAGTGGATAAAGAATTAGGTATTTGTTTTAAAACTTTATACAAATAATGATATAATGAATAAACTGATTTTAAAAAAGTTAAAAAAGTTTGGGTATACTTTTTATCTGGGGTATTGATGAAAAATACTCAGCGTGCAAATTTCATTGTTACTTTTACGAAAATTCTAAAATTGTGTATTTTAAGAGATTATCAGGCTAGAATGGTACAGGATCTTTAGAGTTACAAGCATAAGGAGCATAAGGAAATCGGAAATCGTTGAGAATTTGGAGCCAACGAACAATGGAAACATGGAGCCTTTAAAAAAATTGGTTTGGGGTTAGATTCAGGCTTCGCTTAGACTTAGGTAAAGCGTAAAGGTTTTAGAAATTTTTATTCTCAACTCCAAGTTCCTATTTTTGGCTCCAAGTTCCAGCTCCAAGCTCCATCGACCCTAAATCGACTAAAATTATTTTTAAATTAAAACATATTCAGAAATTTTGTTAGATTTTTTCCTAATTAATAATAATTAATACCTGATTAGTAATAACTCTACAATTCCCTTTAATTATCAGCGCACAAATAATTGCTCCAAACAATCCAGATGAGTTGCTCATTATGTTTTGTTCCAAAATTTCCAGACAAAAAATACTAAAAATTAAATATGATACACCTTTTTTTTAAATTAAGGATAAAATATCAATTTTTAATTACAATTGGCACAGAATGTTTTTTGTGTTAAATTTTTTCAAACAGGCTCTCAAAGGGTACTGTCGCTAATTGAATTACTTAAGGCCGGAAGTAACACATTATTCCATATTTGTATTCGAGGCAACCTGTTTCTCAACGGTTTTAAATAATTGGTCTGCTGAAAATCAAAACCAAGTTTGATTTTGTGTTGGCAGATTTGGTTATCAAGAAAAATATCATTTTATTTGGTTCCCTAAGTTTCCTTAAACGGTTTGAAATGTTGTTATTAAAACTAATGTTTTGTATTTTTGGATAAACAACAACAACAACACTGTTACAAAGCGTGCATAAAAAAGTCATTTTTAGACGAGTTTGTTTTAGAAGACCTATAAAAACTTAAATTTATGAATTTTAGTCTTATAAATTAAGTGTCAATTCATCCAATAAATCCATTACAATTTTTTCTCCAAAAAAAAACTTTCCAATGATTTACTCTCCAAAGACTTATAACAAACACAAGGTACAAACACCTCATAAATCTGAGTAAACCCTTATTACCAAATGTGTACGCAGCATCTTTGGTGCATTATTTTGTTTCAAAAACGACTTCTTTAAGAATCCACTTTTAGATGAAATTGATCAATAAAGTTTTGCTTCATTTTTGAGTTTTGCTTAAGTTTTTAGTTTATAGTTTTGATTTTATTTTATTTATTTATTTATTTATAATTCGCATAATGCAGGACACAGCTAAAGCATTTAAAAATGCACTGAAATAAGCTGACCCTTGTTAGTAAAATGTTTGATTAATACTGTTCATAAGTTTTAGTATCATTTTCTTTACATAAATTGCGGTTTTCTTCTTATTCATGGTTTTTTCATAATGTCCAGTTTGAAACATTGTAAAGTTTTATTTTTTAGTCATTGTGTAACACAAATTAATAATATTCTGTAAGAGTCTTACAAATACGAGTTACAATTCTTCTAATGGTTCCACGATGTTATTTAGGCGCTTCGCTTGCAACCAAAAGAAAGATTATAAAAAACAAAATCTCGGAGCATTAAGATGATAAAACCGCACACCACGCAAAAAAAAGAATTTTTTCAAATATTTTTTCAATTTTTTGATCTAAAATTATTTTTAAAAGTAGTGATCATCCAATTTCAATTCTCTTAACTTTTTGGTTGAAGGCCTAATCTGTAGTAATATTTGAAACTCTGGCCGTTTAAAATAAAAAAAAACATTTTATTAAGCTTATAAGCTGCGATTCTCTTAACTGATTAATTTAATGTCGTAAATACATATATGTTTGCCAAATTTTTACAAACATTTTTGGCGGTTTCGAATCTGTTTTGAATAGATTTATATTATATAAAATTTTAGTAAAAGCAAGAATAATAGAAAAATATTTAATTAGAAAGAAGAATGAGTAATGAAGAGCAAATTATACGAGATCTGTGGGAATCTAACCAAAATGCATATGTATACATATTTTCATACGCATACATATGTATATGTTATGTATATTTATGCATTAATTTACATACATATGCAGTAAAAAATATAATGCATACATTACATATGCATTTTTTAGAGTATATGCTTACATATGCATTTCAAAAAAATATGCATATGGTAATGCGTAACAAAAAAGTGAATACATATGCATATAATTTAATGTCAAAATGCATACATATGCATACAATTAGAGCAGAAATGCATAGGAATTCATAAAATTAAAAAACAACATATGTTTGCATATAATTTTATGCATACATAATTATGCATATAAAAATATGCATACATATGCATTTTGGCTTGATCCTCACACATCCTATATAATTTGTTCATCATTTCTCATTCTTCGTTTTTATTAACCAATTTTCATTACTGATTAAAATTATTACGCATTTTTTAGTTAATTACTCTGATAAACAGGGCTATTTGGAGCTCCAATCAAATTACCGAAACTCAAAAGAACATGACTACTTACTCTAATAATATTACAAATACAACAAATTTAGTAAATAAGCTTATAGATTATAAAACCGATGGTTTAAATTTGTTAGCAAATTCTTAAAGCTTTTAAAAGGTTTTGCTGGCAGTTTTATATAGTGCACCGTTTTAACGTTCTAAAAATTTTGATGACACCCTTTAAAAGCAAAATCAAACCAATCAGCGAAGATCACCAGTTGAAAGAAAAAGGTTGCCTCTGATGCGGGTATGCAACTGCGTTCAGCCGCATGGAACGCACAACTCTTTTAACACAATCCATCTATTTAATTTGATATTTATTTATGCTTCCAAGGACCTAGGCTAAAATACACTTTAATCAGTTTGGTATAAAAGGAGTAGTTCCAGGAGATATGATTAGTTAGTGAGTTAAGAATCTTTAAAAACCTTTCGAGATTTTTTTCAAAAAACCTCAGAAGTTTCGTTGGCTTTATTAATTTTTTCGCAATTTTTATTGACTGGAACTAACTTTTATTGGCTTCTTAATTTAAATCTTATTGACTGTTTTATCAAGGTTTTTAGCACTAAACAGCATTGAAAGAAATGGGAAATGGGTGGTTTGCAATCCAGAATATCATAATGGGCTTATAATCAGATGGGAAAAATGGGCCATGTTAGAACATGGCTTAATCTTGTGCGTCATATTTTAAGGACTAATATATTTCTTGCATCCCAAAATTTTTTTAAAATTTATATTTTTTTATTTTAGTTTATTTAAAAGACGTTCGGCCAACAATCTAAAAAAGACAAAATTGCGCAAAAATTTAAAGTTTTTAAATTTCAAAATATAAACAATATCTTTGTTTAAAATAGTTTAACGGTCATTTAAGGGATCACCTGCAAAATCAATTGGGATTAAGGTTTTACAAATTAAAGCTAGCTACGCAGACTAGCACCTATTTTTACGATCCCATGTCAAGAATATTAAGAATGAGATATTGTCCGACTGTGTGTTAAACAGTTATTATAATTAACTATTTAAAAAGTAATTTACAGGTTAGATTTTTCATCTTTTAGAAATAATTACACAACCTGCTAAATAATTTGGTTTTTGAATAATCTACATGAGAGGTTTTTAACATAATACTGTTAAATATTCCACGCTTGAATTCCAACGTATGAAATATTCCATATTTTGCGAATAAAAAAAAACACATTCAAACAAAAAAATTTTTACCACGACCTCTGGAATAATCTACTAAGAAAATTTTTTTTCACATAATACTGTCGAATATTTCACGCATTTTCTTAAATTTTAACGTGTGTATTATTCCACCACCACCAGTATATTAAGTGAAAAAACTTTCATGTACATGTAGATTATTCAAAAAAACTGCAGATTATTCTATGTTGTAGTAGAAAGTTTTTTGTTGAATGTCTTTTTCTCGGTCAACATGTGAAATAATGAACACGTTGGAAAAGAAAAAGTGAGCAGAAATATTTGGCAGTATTGTGGAGAAACTTTTGTGTAAATTATTAAACAACCATTCTCTGTTTTTTTTAGCGATACTGGGAAAATTTTGAACGAAAATTGTTTCTTTGAGATTTTATAACTTTTGAACACGCCCCGATTAATATGCAAATATCTGGCGTTAAGGTCCTTATACTATTGGCTACCCTCTGAAAAAAACTTTTTTTCAAAAATGTTAAGAGGTTAGCCCGAAAAACCCCCAAATTTAGGGGCAATTTTTATAGCCAAATTTCTAACTTCTTACCATACGGGTCCTTACGTCTGAAAATTTTTGTGCAGATTGCCCATATTTATTTGAGCTCAAAAATATATAGTTTGTTAGGGGTAACCTACCTGGTTCGGGTACCCCGAGAGGTGAAAGAGGGTCAATTTTACGATTTTTCCTAAAATTCTTTGTATGGGGGTAGTAAGTGCATATTTTGGCATTATGCTCAAAAATTGTTTGAGCCGCAGGTTTGAGACCGGAAGGATTTATGCGGAACTTTAAGCTCTACATTTTGGTGATAGTCCTAATAAATTTTATGCCTTAAGGCACTGCAATGGCTGACCCCTAAAAATAAAACTTTTGACACAGCCCTTCTACATAAGTGAGTAATATATCATTTTAAAGCTCTCGGCGTGCTGATTTAAAAAATATAAAAAAAGTTGCTTTAAATGGTCAGGTAACCAAAATACAGACCCCTTTGTACCCCCAAAATTAGTAAGGGGTGATTTTTTTGTCTTTTTCTATTTATAAGCCGTGTTTATATTCGTTATTTATAAGCTTTAAGCGTGCTGATTTCAAAAATTTTAATTTTAGGTTAAAATTTTTTATGGTTACCTAGTTAAATACCACCAAATACCCCCAAATTTGAAAAATGGTAATTTTGTAATTTTTTCATTTTAAGTGACGTATTTATACTCATATGAAAGCTCCCGAAGCACTAATTTCAAAAATATATAGTTTATTAAATTTTGTTCAGTGGTTACCCAATTTTGCACCCATCAATGTACCCCCTAAAATTCTCAAGAGATGATTTTATTATAATACGGTCATGTTTGTACTCATATCAAAACTTCCAACACGCTGATGTCCAAAAAATTATTTTTAACTCGATTCACCTAAAGGTTACCATTTTTACAACCCATAATATACCTCCAAAAAATTGTTAGGGGGTCATCTTTATATATTTATTGTAATACAGTCTTGGTTGTAGTCATATTAAAGTTTCGACATGCTGATGTCAAAAAAATTATTTTTAACTCGATTCACCATTGGTTACCATTTTTACAACCAACAATGTACCCCAAAAAATTTTTAGGGGGTACATTGTGGGTTGTAAAAATGCTAACCAATGGGTGAATTGAGTTAAAATTTTAATTTTGGCATTAGCATTTAAAAAAGCGGTAAATACTCAACAGTACTATGTAGATTATTCAACAAACTGCGGTATTATTCTACAGGTGTTGGTAAATATTTCAACCTAAAGAAAAGCCTACACTGAGGCTTACTTAATATATAATTTAATTAGAACAAACTGTTTAACACACATTTAGACATTATCTTTTTCTTATGTATTCTTTACCGCCTAGATTGCTCTTAACTTTGCAATCATATACTAGAAACAGCAACAATTTCAAACAATAAATATTCCATCAGATTTCTGTATTGCTCAGTTTCAGGGAAAAGTACATCTTCAGTAAGCAAAAAGCAAGTTTTATGTATATAAAAAATAAAACTAATGTATATAAAAACCAAATCCAGTAATTTATTTATGCACAGGTGCAAAGAGGGTATTTTTGGAAATGTACAGATGAATTAGGTTTTTATGTGTCATTTTAAAATTACTTTGAACTAGTTTTGGACAGTTAAGAAAAAAGAAATAAAAAATTGTAAAGAAAAATTGCAAAGTAAAGATTCGCTAACACGATAGTCAAAACATTCCCATTTAAAAGGAAATTGCTCAATGTTAAAGACCTTCACAGAGTTATGACCTTATAAAATCATTTTTAGCCAATTAGGGCTTGGAAAAAAAATGGAGATCTTTTTATCCATTGGAGATCCAATTTTTTCCCAAGCGCTTATTGGCTAAAAGTGATTCTAACAGCTCCTTCCACAACCATTCCTGCAGAGCAAAACATAAATGACGTGATCACGAATTGAGGGTCCTTAAATCCTGACCTGAAAGATAAATTCAATCCAAGTGAAAATTAGCTTGCATTTGAATAAATGGTGTAAATTTTTTAAGCTAGGGATAATGGCGTAGATCTTTTAAGCATATATATAAAATATAATAAAAGCAAATATATAAACTTAAAAAATCCAATTGTCTTACTATAGAAAACATTAAACTTGATATTCTGGTGTAAAAACTGTGTAAAAACATGATATGTGTTAAAAAATCAGTTTTTGGAAGAAAATTTAGTATAAAAAAAGTACCTAAAATTTTCCCGAAGGAGGAGGAGGGAGGTCAGATTTCAAATTCTAGAGGGGGGTCAGGGGTAAAAAATTCGGAAATTTGGGGGGAGGGGTGGGCCAAACAACAAATTAATTCAAATGTTTGAGCAAATCGAATAATAGAAATTAAATACCCTTTTTAATATTATTTTTCAATCAACCATTTTAGTGCAAATGCCAATTTTTTAACGGTTTAAAATAACTAATTTTAGTTTACTTTGTGAAATGCGGGATGTATAAAATTCTGCGTTACAATTACTTTTTTAAAAACCTCATAATTGCACAATTTTATAGATCTAATGTTTATAATAAATTAATTTTATGTGGTTAACCCGATTTTTTTCTATAAATGTGTGATATTATGAGAAGTCTAATATTTATTCTATTTTTATTATATTAGTGAAATAGACACATTAAAAAACACATAGTATTCTAAAAGCTCGTTTCGTAGTCTTTTAATCAAGTAAAAACTAATAATGTAATTAAGAAATATGCAGGTCATTTTTTAAATTTTTAATTGATTATCAGTTCGTCTTTTTTCCGTTTTCGTAACTTACTAACTATTTATAGTAACCCTCCAATAAATTATATTTTCGATTTACTTTTTTTTATTTCAGAGTGATAGAACACTGGACTTTTCCAATATTGACACCCCATTAGAAAAATTAAAATTAAATGAACATGGGAGAGGATAGTGAAGTAAACACATTAAAATTTAGCCAAAATATCCTAAATCAAAAGTCAAAAGTGCCATTTCGGGGGTCTAAAAATGCTTTTTACATTTTTATAAACATTTAAGTTTGATTTTAAACATACATGGGCACGGGGGGGTTGGGGGGTTAACCCCCCCCCAAATTCTGAGAAGTGGGGTTTAACCCCCCCCCCCCCACTCAGAAGTGGGGGGGGGGGGGAAAAAGTTAACCCCCCCAATTTTGGAAAAATGAAGAAAAAAAATGTCTTTAAAATGACTTCTAACTGCCTCCAAACTTAAGTTTTGAGGTCAAAATGAATGTTTTAAGCAATAAAAAGCTCAAAAATGCAGTAAAAAGGGCTTTTTGACCTAAAATTAGTGTTTTTAACCTATTTTTCCTTCAAAATCGAAAAACGATATGGGTAAAATGCACTCCAGAAAAAAAACGATATGGGTATTTTGCGTTTCTCGGATTTTAACCCCCCCCCCCTAATTTGGGGTTTAACCCCCCCCCACTCCGGACCAACTTGCCCATGTATGATTTTAAAGTTAAAACGTTAAAAATCCTACAAAAATTTTAAAAAGATAGATCACTTAAAATAAAACTTTTGGATATTGTTTTTGGCACGTTGAAAGAAGTAAGTGAGTAAGTAAGCAGTTTTATTTTGCTTTACTTTGAGTTTTATAAAATTTAAAATTAAAAATTAGTTTTATCAAGAATGCGTTTTTAAAAAAAATTAAAACTACTTTTGTTTTTACTAAAAATATTTAAAAATCAGCGTTTTTTACAACTCTATTAATTATATAGCTGAGTCAGCACGCCCACCAAAAATTTTAATAAAAGCTGAATACGGTAAAAGAAAATAGGATTCTTAAAAACAATGAAATAAAAAAATGTTTCACACATTAGAAACTCTTTGATAAAGCAAATGACAATAAAAATTTAAAACGCAAACCGTTTATAAAAATAATTGATAAAAACTAGGACAAATTAATTTTTATTAAGATTTTATACTCTACCCCCGCATTTTTATTCATGAAAGCGACTTTAACGGAACAGGTGGAAAGAATATTACGTAATTAAGGATTAACTTTATGTAGGTTAATAGCGGTTTTCAAAAAAAAAGAATTCTATTCTGAAGCACGGCGAAATTCAATTGTTGTAAAAGTTCTCAAAAAGAAATTTTATGTAATGGTGTTAAAACAAATCTGAAATGGGAAAATCAATTTTGAGTCACAGCATAATAGCCTTGGGTCATGAGTCTTTACGAAAAAGTGTGTAAAAAATAAAATAAAAAAAAAGATATTTCCAAAAAAGTTTTTTCACTGGTTTCATGAAGTAATTACGTAAACACTCCTTAATAAACGTTAGCACTTTCTTCTCAAAAAAATAGAGTTTTAGTTGAATTAATGATATAGTAACATTTATAGAATGCATAATTTCAAAGTTTTTTCATTTAGACAGTTTATGGTTCGAAAATGTTTTTTAATTAGTTTATGTTTTTCATACTTTTAAAAACACACAAATTAACCCTTTGGATTTATCGTCAAAAAACCGCTGCAAATCGGTGGAAGGCGCTGCAAATTCGCTGAAGGTGTTTCGTGCCAGTGCTGCACTGTGTTAAATTCGCTTCCTGACGCGAAATTTAACACAGTGCAACACTGACGCAAAATCCATACTGCAAATTTCAAAATGTAGCGGAAAGAATCCCAAAGAGTTATAAATACAACCATAAATTCAAAATATATTTAAATAAAATCATCATGAATTACCAAGCTACAGTATTAGGAGTAAATCCAAAAAACAAGATAAACTTTATCATAATGTTTTTTGTTTAACGGAGCTTACTTGTTCTTGAAGCGAACCAGAAAGAATACAAGGTTATTTGTGGCCAACGGAATTTTTATACCTCGTCGATTTATAAGCCTCGTGAATTAACTTGGGGATAGTGATCCCGAAAACCTAATGACATAATTCTGGTTTTTTAAATTTTAAGATCACACTGATTATAAATTTATAGTGTCTTTTTTTGAAAATTTTTATTTCAAAAGGTTTAAAGATATAACTATATGGTTTATAACTATATTTCTACTATTTAACTATATATCTATATTTCGAATATTTGAATCACGCGGTCGTGTTCAAGATTTGTCTGAAAATTATATTTATAATCAACTTTGAAAACGTTTGAATTTTTCAATTTGACGCAAATTTTGGACTATTTCAAGAACTGTAAGTCGCCCTTTTGCCTGCTGATCTTTTTTTTACGGTTTTCTCTCTGTTTTCTTTTGTGCTTCTGGCTTATTCATTTCTTCCATAAAGCTTTTCGTTCAAATTTATGGGCGCAGACACTTTACATATCCCGAAAATTATGGTTATGAACGTATAGACTAACAGCTGCTGTCCTTTTTGTCATCTTCGTTTCGGAACTTTGACTAAAATCTTAATAGTTTTTCTCCCTTCGGCCCTTTGCGTGAAATTTGCCAACCTTTGGATGCTTGGATATGACCACGGTTTAGGGGAACTCGTCCTAAACTATTTACTTTTGACGCCATGCCTTCGGAGTTCAATGACTCTATTTCTAGTATAATCGATACTTCGACGTCTGGCCTCTGTGCAGTGTGCGGCAAATCGGCTGGTAATCTTCATACTTCGCACATTAAATGCTACAATTGCGAAGATCTCTACCACTTTAAATGCATAGAATTAATGAATTTTAAGCCTAATGCATCGACGAAACAGCTACTTGATTTACCTGACCACCAAGTTCGTTATTACTGCTCAAAGCCGGAGTGCGCTTTACCACTTCGCCGCATGTCACCTAGAAAGCTTTCTAATTGCTCAGAAAGCGCACCTACTACTTACGATTTCTCGGACGAGCTTGCTCAAAACAGATTGGCAATCGCCCAACTGAAATCCAACTACCAGAAGGATATTCCCTCGATCATTGAAAAGCTGGAATCATTGTCGTCTGCTATTCAATCTGTGTTCCCGTATAAAGAGCCTCAGAACTCCTATGCGGCAGCGGTCAAAAAAGGGATTCCTGCCTCTCAAGCCCCTGTTTATTACGCCGTTAAGGAGGTTTTGAGTGAAAAAGAAATGAAGTCCCAGATTATTCTATAGAATTTTCCAGAATCTCACCAGGAATCTCTTAACAACCTGCTTACCAGCCTTAAAAACTTTTTTGATGATATCGGGTTTGCGGACCACTGGAAATACGTAATGTCTGCCGAGCGGTTGGGTAAACTAGGAGATTCTGAAAAATCAAAGAGAAGCCACCTGGTTAAAGTAACAATGACCAATTTTTCGGGTCAAGGATCTATTTACGCTAGAAATCTTCTAAACCATATTACAGTTCTCTTTTTCAAGATTCCAAACTGTCACTTAGATCCCGTGGACATTTCATGCAGGCGTCCATGCCCTTAAGCGAAAGAAAGGAGTTTAGAACTTACCGAGAGATGCGCATAGATTCTTTAAAACCTCTGAGCTAAAGAAAAATGCTATTCTTAATACAAGCTACTCTGTGAAAAGAGACCAAAAAGGTGACTACTACTTTGCTAAATTCGAGCACAGTTTAAACGACAATAAATGGGTCCAAGTTGAAAAAATGTTTAATTTAAAATCCTAACGGGAGGAAACTCAAATCATTTAACACCTAAACTAAAGGATAATCTAAATTTTTTAAAATGTGTCTATGGAAACGTCCGTAGCATTTTTAACTCTTCTCATCGAAATTCTCTTAACATTTGTTTGTCTCAAAAACATTATGACATATTGCTTTTCACAGAAGCATGGCTAAAAGATGAAATATCTAATTTTCTGCTTAACGTTAACAATTTTTACAACATTTTTAGACACGATAGGACTGATAAGATTGGCGGAGGTGTTGCCATATGTGTGAAACAAGGTATTAAAGCTCGAGAGTTTAAATTGCCCCAACGTTTTAAATCTCTCGAAATATTAGTGGTCGATATTATTTGCGAGCAACCTTCTAGAATTGCGTGTTTTTATCGTCCTCCTAACGCAACAAAAGATTACACTGAACATTTTTGTGAATTCCTTTCTTTAATTGCTAATACTAAAAATCCGGTGACAATATGTGGGGATTTTAACATTCGCAAAAAGTTTTGGAATGACACTATTTATGAAAGTCAAATTGCTAAATCCTTAGGCATATCTTTGATGGAACAATCATTTAATCAATTAGTAGATAAGCCTTCTCGAGGGCCCAATTTTTTAGACCTCATCTTTTGTAACTCCGACACTCAGGTGTCAAACATTTTAATTTCGGAGCCACTGTTTGATAAAGCTTTTTTTGAAGGCAAATAATGAAGCAGCTGAAACTTATTTTTCCGATAAGTTATTCCATTTAGATGCAACCCTATTACAAAAGAAAGATTTTCTTGCATTAACTCTACTTTTTTGAATTTAGACTTTGTACGAATGACCTCTTGATGAAAGATAATTTATAGTAAAAAAGTTTGTAGCATTTACGTTTGTTTTCCCATGAATAATTTTGTAGCATTCACAAAGATCAAACTTGTCTCTTTGTTCTTTAAGTTTAGACAAATTCAAAATTTTTAGTCTATTGTCGTGATTTGTATCTGGCATGTGACATTGTCTGAACAATCTTCTTGTAAAATTTCTCTGAACGCGTTCTAGTATATCAATATCTTTTGAAGATATGGGTTCCATACTACACTTGCGTATTCAAGCTGGGGCCTAACATATGTAGTGTAAGCGCGCAAAAAATTGGACAATGAATTAGAATGAAAGGCTCTGAAAATTAAAGCAAGTGTTTGTTGAGCTTTTTTGGTAATGA
>JASAMX010031991.1:0-26340 GCA_030248175.1 Microlaimidae sp. YZB2_3 | reverse complement strand
TAGCAAATAGACAATTGGATAAGTTTCAACTTAACTTAATTAAAGAAGAAAAATTCACAACTGATCTTAATAATTATGTTTAAACATACATTAAACTGACTCTTAATCAACGCTTAAATATTTCTAACAGCTCAAAGCCACATTATATCATTAAAATCAAATTTGTTTTTAGATGTCCATGTGCAGTATGGATCGGCCTAAACCGTTCCTGCCCAGCATCACTTGGTTGGAAATTAACTTTATTCTTATTTGGCCAGTACATTGTTTTTGTACATATAAAATAAGCGCAAAATAGTTTAAAGTAACTTTGAAACATTTGATATTTGATCTTGAAAATATATTAGTATTTGAATTTAAAATTAAATTTGAATGACATTAGTGAATGTTCCTTTGATGCCTCAAATCTTTAAATGGTGATTCCATTAATAAAAAACCATACTTAGAACCTAAAAAATCGATTATTTAGCAGGCTGTACATATTTTTAAGCTGCTTGTTTTTTTTGAAGAAGGTGTAAAAATAGTTTTAACGTAAAATAAATTGCCCGTAATTTTTAATTAATAATATTTATTATTTTCAGGAAAATTTTCAAGTGAAAGTTAGGGCTGGTGGAGATGTGCGGATTGAATCGAAGAGGCTGAATGTAGCTCTTCTCTTGGTTGGAAGGTGTGACACATAAGCCGTATATGTCCCTGCAGTGAAAACTCAAAGTACAAGCGTTAATAAAAGGCGATTATACATTTTCTTGTCCGGCCTATGGTGTTGTAATGGATAGCACACCAGAGTCGAATTTGGAGATTACAGGTTCAATTCCTGTATGTGCCACCAAACTATTGACGACCCAAAATAAAAGCGAAAATAACCAGGCGCTGAAAAATTTAGACAATTTTTCCAATAAATTTGGCTGTCTAAATTTTTCAGCGCCTGGTTATTTTCGCTTCTACTTTGGGTCGTCACATTTTAATTTGTAACTACCAAAGTCTTGCTGAAGTTTAAAATCTGCGTCACTGCATTTCGCAACGATGATTAACAGATTCGAGAAACTTTAAAATTTATTGATTTAAATATAAAAGTTTCAAAAAAAAACAGTAGGAAAAATCAATATTTTTAACCCTTGTTTTGTTTGTCTCAACACACTTTATTTATTCACCCGTATGTATTTTAATTGTATATTAAAAATACAAAATAGTTAGAACAAGATGTTATTATGTTAAATATTATGTGCAACCTCTTCGCATAGACGTGGAGCCTCCACTGCTGTGAGAATGAGGATACCGATAACTTATTGCGGATCTTTTCACTCTTCTGCGGTTCTTTTTCCATCGGCAATAAGCACAACATACCTAAAAAATTGACAAAAACTAATTAAACGAAAATTGAAGTATTTAACCTTTCTTCTTTAATTCTTCAAAAGGTTCAGCTAAGTAAGGAAGTTAAGTGGTAAACACACTGCGTAATTCAGTTCTGAAACACGTCGTGATCGAATTAATAAGCTATTGTATTTTGTTTAATGTTTAAAAAAATAGCTAAAATTTATTAATACTTTTAAATAACATAATACTCAGATAGTCATATAAAATGCACTTTAAAACCACAACACTCTTATCTATACTATTTTTTCAGTTGTAAAACGAGCTAAAATTTATGTGGAATAGACAGCAATCAGAATGAAGAAAAATTAGACGAAAAAAAACTAAATTGTGCGCCCGAAGAAAGCTGCGTATTCATAGTGTTATATTCGGACTGAAACCATAAGTTACTATTGTTTTCAAGTAATTTTAAAACTAATTTTAAATTCCAAGCTTAGTTTTTGCGAGGTGTTAGTGTTATTGACAAGGAAAATGTAGCTTTCATAACTATTATGTGCATGGGAGTAAAAAATTGACCAAGTAAAAAACTGGTATTTTTAATATTTAATCAAAGATTGTAATAATCACATCAATAATTATGTAAAAAAATCAAAGGTTGTTTTTAATTCGTTTTTTAATGGCTAGTACCTTATCCAGGTTTTAGTATTTACCAGATCACTATTATGGCAAGCAGGTTACTTTTCATAAAGTTAATTGCAATAATATTATAATCAACCTTAACCAAACGCTAATTAATAAAATAAAATTAGTTTGAAAATGACAGCGTACACATAAATACTAGCTATTACTGTGTTTTTAGATGTTTTCTTTCTTTGTTATGTTTAGATTGACACCAAAAACCAACGGGTTCATACCTTAAAATACACAAATGTGAATATTTTAGCCAGAGTTTCAGCTATATTAGCTAAGCATAGAAGCATTAAAGGTATTCCAACCATTGCGTAAAGTATTGTTACTGATCTTCCTAACATTGGTTTTGGGCAAATATGACCATAACCTAAAAAAATATTAATTCACAGTAATAGCTAGTATTTATGTGTACGCTGTCATTTTCAAGGTAATTTTATTTTATTAATTAGCGTTTGGTTAAGGTTGATTATAATATTATTGCAATTAACTTTATGAGAAGTAGCCTGCTGCAATAATAGTGATCTGGTTAAATACTAAAACCTGGATAGTAAGGTACTAGCCATTAAAAACGAATTAAAAACAACCTTTCGATCTTTTTATAGTAATTATTGATATGATTATTAATAATCTTCTATTAAATATTAAAAAATACAGTTTTACTTCGGTATGTTTTTACTCCAATGCAACATAATAATGATGAAAGCTAATATTTTCCTTGTCAATAACACTAACACCTCGAAAAAACTAAACTCTGGAATCTAAATTTACCTTTAACCCAGTTACTTGAAAACAACATAGCATATGGTTTTTAGGTACAAATATAACACTATCAAATAGCAACTTTCTCTAACGTACAATTTAGTTTTTTTTTGTCTAATTTTTCTCTATTATAATATGCTTCTATCCACATAAATTTTAGCTCTATTACAACTGAAAAATAGTATATAGAGAGTGTTGTGGGTTTAAAGTGCTATTTTATATGACTATCTGAGTATTATGTTATTTAAAAGTATTAATAAATTTTAGCTATTTTTTTAAACATTAAACAAAATACAATAGCTTATTGATTCGATCGCGACGTGTTTCAGAACTGAATTACGCAGTGTGTTTACCACTTAACTTCCTTACTTAGCTGAACCTTTTGAAGAATTAAAGAAGAAAGGTTAAATACTTCAATTTTCGTTTAATTAGTTTTTGTCAATTTTTTAGGTATGTTGTGCCTATTGCCGATGGAAAAAGAACCGCAGAAGAGTGAAAAGATCCGCAATAAGTTATCGGTATCCTCATTCTCACAGCAGTGGAGGCTCCACGTCTATGCGAAGAGGTTGCACATAATATTTAACATAATAACATCTTGTTCTAACTATTTTGTATTTTTAATATACAATTAAAATACATACAGGTGAATTATTAAAGTGTGTTGAGACAAACAAAACAAGGGTTAAAAATATTGATTTTTCCTACTGTTTTTTTTTGAAACTTTTATATTTAAATCAATAAATTTTAAGGTTTCTCGAATCTGTTAATCATCGTTGCGAAATGCAGTGACGCAGATTTTAAACTTCAGCAAGACTTTGGTAGTTACAAATTAAAATGTGACGACCCAAAGTAGAAGCGAAAATAACCAGGCGCTGAAAAATTTAGACAGCCAAATTTATTGGAAAAATCCTTTTGTCTAAATTTTTCAGCGCCTGGTTATTTTCGCTTTTATTTTGGGTCGTCAATAGTTTGGTGGCACATACAGGAATTAAAACCGTAACATCCAAAGTCGACTCTGGCGTGCTATCCATTACACCATAGGCCGGACAATAAAATTAGAAAGATAATCGCCTTTTATTAACGCTTGTACTTTGAGTTTTCACGGAAGGGACACATACGTCATATGTGTCACACCTTCCAACCAAGAGAAGAGCTGCTCTCAGCCTCTTCGATTCAATCCGCACTCCTCCACCAGCCCTAACTTTCACTTGAAATTTTCCTGAAAATAATAATATTATTAATTAAAAATTACGGGCAATTTACCTTACGTTAAAACTATTTTTACACCTTCTTCAAAAAAAACAAGCAGCTTAAAAGTATGTACAGCCTGCTAAATAATCGATTTTTTAGGTTCTAAGTATGGTTTTTTATTAATGGAATCACCATTTAAAGATTTGAGGCATCAAAGGAACATTCACTAATGTCATTCAAATTTAATTTCAAATTCAAATTCTAATATATTTTCAAAATCAAATATCAAATGTTTTAAAGTTATTTTAAACTATTTTGCGCTTATTTTATATCTACAAAAACAATGTACTGGCCAAATAAGAATAAAGTTAATTTCCAACCAAGTGATGCTGGGCAGGAACGGTTTGGCCGATCCATACTGCACATGGACATCTAAAAACAAATTTGATTTTAATGATATAATGTGGCTTTAAGAGCTGTTAGAAATATTTAAGCGTTGATTAAGAGTCAGTTTAATGTATGTTTAAACATAATTATTAAGATCAGTTGTGAACTTTTCTTCTTTAATTAAGTTAAGTTGAAATTTATCCAATTGTCTATTTGCTAAAAATTTCTCGGTGCTTACCTTTCAAAAAAAGAGTCGGTCGTTCTGAGAAGGTTCCGTCAGCAACGAAAGCTTTTTTAACATACTGCCAACAAAAATTTTTAAATAAAATTATGGCTATAAAACTAAAAGCTATATTTTCTTTTCATTAATGGAAGTTCAGCCCTAATATTGGATGACCAATATGAAACAAAATTATTTACCTTTTCAGTTTTCAATTCAACCAAGATACATATCGTAGACCGTGGGATGGTTTATCAACATTGAACACAATTTAGTTAAAAGTGTATTAATAATAAGCAAACCTTAAAAAATTTAAAAAAATAATTTCTTTACGACAATTAAATAATTGGCAGAGTAAAATGTTTAAAATGTATCTATAAATAACCATTTACGTACATGCAGTACAAAATATGCAAAGAAACTTTTGAAGTTTATGATTAACTCTGCGCACCAAACACATGCCTATTTAAGTTCTTGAAGAATATAATGCACAAAAATTCCCAAGGTAAGTAAGCTACATAGATTATAAATTTGATGTTTAAGTTGGTAAGTTTTGTTAAATTCCCAAGACATTATTTGTTTAATTGTGAGGTATTTTTGTGCGTTTTTAAGCTTAAGTTAAAAAGGTCGAAATTTTTTTACATTTTAGACCCATCAGTTTAACCAACTAATTTAATAATTTTCTTTAGCCAAATTACCAAAATCTGTGCTAATGTTAGCAGGCAGCACATTAGTTGTTCGTAAGTTTATACTACAACAGCTATGTAGTAGGAATATGTTGTTAGAAACGCACCTGTTTTTTATTTCGTTTATCACAAACGTCATATGTATTAGCGTTGAATTTTTGTCTTATAAACAACAAAATATTTTTTTAAGTCTTATAAATCGAACTGCAACATTAGAAGATTAGCCCATTGGAAGCCTACGTTCTTGCGAGTAACAAAATACTGTTAATATTTTTTTTGTAAATACACCAAAAATATATTATATTACTTATTATACTGTATTATGTATTTTGGTTACCTCGTTCATTTAAATTGTTCTGGTGTCTATTATGTTTAAAAACACAAAAAGAAAATATTACACGGTTTGGTTTTCGCACGACGTTGGGTCATCTCAGTGATTTCGTTTTTAAATGGTTAATGAGTCGATATTTTAAACACAATTTGACGTGCCAGCATAAAATTCGATGCAATTCTTTTTTAATTAGAAATATCTTAGATTTTTTCCGTTATTATAAGTAGTTTTGTCTATAGATATAAAATGTGTATAATCTATATTAGTTAATATTCTTAAAACATGTTCATCTGTTCATCTATGAATTACAAAACAAAGTTTATTTTTTATGTTTAATTTAAAATAAATTTAAAGATGCGCGCGTTTAAAAAAAATTTTCCCCAAACATTTTATAAAACTAAGAAGTCTCTGCTATTTTTGAATTTTTTTGCAACAACATTTGTTTAATTCGGGTTTTTTAGAGCTGTAAGCAGGAACTTGGAATCATTAAAAATTTTTAGGAACTTGGAGCCGCGAAGAATGGAAACTTGGAAGTCCTTAAAAAATTCGTTTGTGCTTAGATTTTGGCTTTGCTTAGTCTTAGGTATATAGATTTTTACTTTCAGCTCCAAGTTTTTATTTTTGGCCTCAAGTTTTCACGGTTCTATCGACCCTAAATAAATTTTTGTTTTACTTTTATTTTTTTTTAACAATATAAATTATTTTGTGGTCATCATTTTCTTTGAAATGCATTAAAATATTTTTATGGAAAAAAGTGCTGGAATTTTTATAAGTTAAGTTAAATTTTAAAAAAAGTTAAAATTTAAAAATAATAAAATATAATCAGGAATAAACATGGGAATGAATTTGTAAATAAGCATAACAAGCATAACAAAATTTGGGGTGACGGTCCCGCAACGAAAAAAATTGGTAACATTTCATTTCATATCATACAAAATAAAGACAAAGATTTTAAATTAAATACAGCTGTACAATAGATACATTCATATTTTTAAAGCTTATTTAATACTACAAATAATAAATTTTTAAAAAAAAATGAGCAGTTTTATGTATGAAATTAAAGCATTACAATATTTTTTGATTAACCTAACAAATTTACAAATGAAAAACCTATGTTAAACCCAAAAATAGCTAAAAATAAAGATTAAAAAATACAAAAACACTTTACATTGTTTTAATATTGTTGTGAATCTCCAGTTTTTTTAAAAAATTGAGTGAAAAATATTAATTGATAACTAATATTTTTTGCGGCAGGAGTCCAGACCCAAAAATTTTGTTATGATAGGTAGGTCAATTTCCAGTTTAAAAAACATTTTCCCATGCTATAAGGCGATTAAAATATTATGCAGATTAATTTGTTAAGTTTGTGCAGTTAGTCATTGCGATTTACCAATACTACAAAACTTACATACTGAATCTTACAAATAAACATTTTACTATTCTTTGCGCAGTATATTTATAGTTTTAGAAACGTATTTATGAAATTCCCACCAATCTCCACGAAAAATTAATTTGAACAAAATGTCCACTAAAATTTCTGAGTGAAAATATTTCGCTAAGAAAAGTTCGCAATTTATACATACGATAATTATATTGCAGTTTCAACTATACCTATATATATTATAATCTACGAACTTACTTTTTTTGTTCGTGAAACACAGCCATCTTCAACTTTCATCTATCCTAAATCTTTGCAAAAACTACAATTGCTTCGTTTCAGCCTACAGCGTCCGAGCTCCGGCCAGAAGCGGGACCATCAGGAGACAGCCGAGTCAAAAGAGTTATTCATCCGCTGGTCACATGCCCAGGAAGTACACTACGGCCGGAACCATGGACACGCGCAGTATGCGCAGCGTGCGGAGCAGGGAGCGCTTCGAACCCAAATGGGAAACCACGTAGGTCCATCTCGGCAACGGGAGGGAATGAGTAACATACAGTATAAAATTAAAGTGGCTGTCACTTTTTTACGCTAAACAGGCAGAACTACAGAGGAATCACGCATTGGTTGGGCTCCATTTATTGTTGTTATTATTGTTGGAGTAAAGAGAATTTAGAGCTGGAACTTGGAGCTAAAAAGGAAAAACTTGGAGAGTGGGCTCTCGGACAAGATCGGGCCCTGAATTTTTGCCTCATTTAATAGGTCCGGGCTGGGTCGGGCTGATATTTTAGAGGATAGACGGGTCGATTTTTATGGAATAAAAATTAGAAAAAGAAGGAAAATGGACGCTGAAAAAACTAGCTTTCTCAGCGTTGATTAATAATTTTTAATGATCTCCTATTTTGAAGACCAAATCATGATACATTTGACCTCGCACGAGCGTTATCGCCACTTTACAACGCCTAATATTTTGCACTTATCATTTTTCATACCATTTCGGTCCTGATAAAAAGCTTGGAGCCCATATTATTCCAGTAAAATTAAGCAGCACAATTTATAAATTACTATATTTTCGTCATTATTTTTTTAAGCTTCTAAAAATGATCTCCAATTTCAAAATTAGCGCTAAAAACCTAAAGTTGACAAATGTGATAACAGTTTATCGATGTTGCTTAGCTGCACACTGAATCATTTTTTAATAATCAACTCATTTATTCGTGACATAAATAATATACTTAAATTTTACGAGAACGGACAAAAGTTTGCAGCATTTGTAGAAATACACAATTTAAAAAATGAACGAAGCTAATCGAACGAAAAAAACCCTAGCAAAACAACTTGTGTAAAATTGTAAATTTTTACAGATCCCTTCCAGGCCACAGAGTAGCTGGGCACTACGCCTCCCTTCGCAGACCCCCGGGTACTTCCAGAAGGTTCCCTGATCTTCCGTCGACCAGAGAGGAACTCACTCCTCCAAAGGTACATTATGATAATTAAAAACATTCAAAATAGCAATGCTCTCGCGGGATATAACAAAAATGGGGAAAATCTGTTTGATTTGTAGTTTAGACTTTTGGCGAGCTGAAATGATCAAAAATTGTTGTTTATTTTTCATTACTGCCGATACAATAAAAATATTTTATCCTCAAAATATGAAAAAAAAACACAATTTAATATCAAATAAGAATCGCTCTTCGATTTGCTGTTAACAAACGCATTTTCATAAATTTTCTGAAAATTTAAAAAAAATGACATTTTTAATGGAGCCGGTTTGCGCTATTTTCAACAAAGATTTTTATTTTTGAAAAAAAAGGTTTTTGGTCACAGCTGCTTATTACTTTTCAAACCTTTGATATTTTGGACACGTAAAACAAGCATTGGCACAGTATTATGTTTATCAGTTTTTTGAAGCTGCGCACTTGAAAATTAATTTTCTTGAAAGTTGACCTCCCATGACTTTTTAGGTGGCCAAAAAATTGCCGTCCACGAGGACTGGGGAAAATAGGGGATTTTTTTTAGGATGTTTTTAAGCTAGATTTTTATGGTTTTAATAATGAACCGTAACATCCAAAAAGTTTGTAAAATTTGTAAACCAAGAGAACCTTACATTTTTAATATCCATAATTTAATTGTTATTACTAGAAAGTGTTGTGCTTTGCTTTTGTTTTTTATTTAAAGGAGAGAAAAAGCTGGTAAATTTTTTTAAGCTCTATGCGCAAAAATCAAAAAAATAAAATTAAAATCACTCTCCATATTCGTAGTATTAAGTAATAAATTATTTAAATGTTAATTGGTGGTTGTAGTTTGCACGTTATTTTGTTTTATTAAACTTACCTTATAATCCTAATTAACAAAGTTTTCAAGAAAATGAATCAAGAAAGGATCAAAATTCTGGTGGTCAAAATAATTAAAGCGTATAACAAATAAATCTCAATTTCTGAATATTTACAAAAAATAGAAGCTACAGACATTATTGCGAAGCCGATAAAAACTGATAGGCTGTTTTAGTCTATTTTTTTTTGATTCAACAATAATTAAGAGAAGTTTTTTTTTAATTAAACGAAGTTATTTTAGGAGAACACGACACCACAAAAACAACCGAAACCAAAAGACATCGTTAAACGACATAGCAAAACTTCTTTAGGTGGACTCAGTCTTGACAAAATCACCAAGCATAGCCGTGTATCAATAGACAAAGCCAAAAATAATTGTCCCGTGTCCAGGTACGTCTATCAAATAAATTTTATTGACAAATTTATTTAAAAATAATATATTCTTGAATTAATCGATCAAAAAATATAAAAAATACCGCAGAATATACAACTATTCAAAAATAAAACTTTGTCGTAGATTCATCTTAAAAATTATATTAATTTTACCTCCTACGATTTTAATCTTATAAAAAAATAAAACGTGTTGGCGTGTATTCATTAGAAATAACTCAAAGTTATCAACAATGTTTAATTTAGTTGTTGTCCATGTAAACCGACTGATAAAACCGACGATGATGACGGTTCCTATGAAGGAATTAAAGGTACCCGTAATTTGCTTTAGAAAAACCGTATGACCTAACATATATAATTTAAAGTAAAAAAAAATACAAAAACACTATTGAAGTAATGCATTTAAAAGCGGACTCATAAAACTTTAAATATTAACCAAGAGTTAAAAATAAAAAAAAAATTAGGCAAAATAAAAATTAAATATTGAAAGTTTATATATATTTGGTCAATATTTAAAGTCAACAGTAAATTACTTAACGAAATGCTGTGCTAATGGTTTTTCTATCAAGATTAATTTTTGGAAATTTCGCTGCACAGTTTAGTCAATGAAGCTAGAACCAGGCATATATAATTGAAAAAAAAATCACTTATGTTTGGGAATTTATAGCTTTAACTGCATCAAAAAATACATTGCCCAAATGTTTCTTGGATTTTTTGTGACGGACAAGTGTCATCAAAAAATTTTTAGGGTGTTGGGTGACGGACGGGTGTCTTAACACGTATTGACGATGAGGGATGATTGTTACGTTAAGTGCTTTATGAACAATTTTATTGATACCGTTCGTCTTGTTGTCATGGTATCTGATGTCCATTTACAAAATATAATCTGTTTTTGCCTATCATTCATTATCCATATTTAAAACATCAACTTAAAACACGCGGTGTTCTTGTTTGAACTTAATATTTTTAGCGATTTCACGCGGTGTCCCTGTTCGGTGTGTTAACAGTAATGACAACAAATCAACGACTATCATTGAGTTGAAAACATTTTCATCCAATCGAGCCAATCACACTCAATCCACCACTACTACTGGAGGTTAACTTTAAAAAATATCGTTCAAAACAATAATCATTAAAATATTGTGCAATTGGTTTTGTTTATGTGAATTATAAGTAGCCAGAATGTACATTTATTTTGAACGCTTTTGTTTATTTATTAAAAAAATTAGAAAACTGTTTAATATTTTGCTTTGCTCCAGGATTTTAAGATTATACATAATCTTATTCTCAGATATTTTGTTACTTTAATTTACTGTTTATTCTATAATTAATATAAAATCAAAATAATTTTTTGGCTGGGGATTTTTTCTCAATGTTTTTTTTATTTTATTGTTTTTACTGACTTTTATTAACCGCATGGAAATTATTTTTAATGAAATAAAATTAAAGGCAGTTTTCTTCGGCAGAACAAGCAAGGTACGGATTCAGGTGGTTTAAGTCCGATTTGTTTGGTTAAACCCAGCAGCTCCACCAGCAGTGATTCCAAAGCCAAGACCGATGACCCTTTTAGTGATGATCACAAGCAGGTGAGTTTCCCAAGAAATATACTGTTTTATACAAGGTTTTTATTGACTTCACGTATTTGCAACGATATTTTATTCAATTTAATTCATATTTTGTCATACTTTATAATTTCAAAATACAATTACAAAAGATAATTACTGGTGTTTTATAATTTTTATTAATAGGTAAGTAAGTTTAAAAAATAGGGAGCACTAGAAAATTGTTATAAAGATGATCTTTAAAAACAAAACCACAAAAGAAACTTTTTAACTGGCTTTTACAGGACATCCGTGGATTGTTATTTCTTGATATTTGATTATTTGTTCCGATTACTTTAGCATATTTCCTGATATTTATATATTTGCTTTATTTTGGGTTCCGCAAATCGTTATCAGCGATAACGAGAAAGACGACCAGACAAGCGGTCAGGTGACGGCGACGTCGGACGAGGACGAGGACGATTACGACGAGGAGGACCACGACCACCGACTCCAGCCCGCCGTCCAATCATCCGCCGAAACCGCCGAAGCCATGGGAATGATTATGGCCTCCGTAGACGAACGAAGCACCATCGGTTCAAAAAGGTAGAGTTGGTATTTATTTATGAAATAGAGTCGTAAAAACTGGGTTAACCTCGGAACTTGAATTTTGAAAATAAAGAACTTGGAGCTATTTACAGACTATGGATAATTTGAGCCCCGAAACTATCTTAGGATTGGGTTTAGGTTTAAGTTTAGATTGTACTGATCTTAATTTTTTTATTTTTTTTATTTATTTGTCGACGGCAAAATTCCTTGTAAAAACAATGGGAAGTTTATCTGCTTTTTGTAATCTTAAATCTGCAACTCTAAGCATAGTTATATTCGACCGGGACCATTAATTGATATTAATCATGTTTTAACATATATTAAAAGGTTTTAGATCTGAAAAATCGGGGCGAAGCGACGAGCGTTCAGACGAGGTAACGAGCATAAAATCTTTTCGTAAACAGGGAAGTTTGAAACATGAGAAAATGCCGGTGGTAGTTGGTGTGGTCACTGTCGTCCTTTTTATTATGGGTGGTGCTATCCTTTTTACAATTTGGGAAAACTGGAACTTTTTCGATGGAGCCTATTATTCTTTTATCACATTAAGGTTATTATTTTCATTCTTATATATTTAGTTAAGAGTTAAAAAATGGTAAATTTATTATTTATTATTATTAATATTAATGTTTATTCCACACGGTATTATATATTGAGCACAAGGAGCACTACAAATAAACAATATATATATATATATATGTATATATATATATATATATATATACAGTCATAAAAATACGATAAACAATACAGATGTATGAAATAAAATAGAGTTGCACAGGTATCTTTTACAATACTACGAGCGTGCAACTTAAAATTTAAACAACTGTATGTATTTAATTTTGTTTTGAAACAGCTTAAATTTTGGGAAAATACCAGATTTTTTGGTAATTTATTTTTAAAAAATTAATTACTCTGTTACTAAAAAAGTGTTTGGCTGTATTTAATCGAAAAATATTCCCCTTAAGTTTGCAACCATTTGAACGCGTTCGATTTGTAGTTTCAATGTCAAAAAAAATGTTTTTTTCCATTTCTACGTACATAGTTATTAATTATTTTATAAGTCATTATCAAATCAGTTTTTTTACGTGTTTCTAATGTATCCAAACCACCAGTGTTTCTAATGTTTGTTTTGAAAATCGAAAATTTAAAATATTTAAAAAATTTCGGAGACAAAAGTTTGCATTTTAAAACAAAATAATCATGATTGTATTTACAAACATTGTCGTTTTGGGGAAGACCTTCTATTTTACTGAATTTTTGATTATTTTTTTTTTCAAAAACAAATTACGATTATTTGAAATTGCGATTTTAGCCTTTTGAAAATAAAATATTTTAGACGTTAAAATTCACAAGTATCTAGGTTTACCTTAATAATGACGCAGTAATTAAGTTGTAAAACATGTAATATAAAAGTTAAAATTATCACAAGGGACTATAGCTATGTTTTTTTGAATTTTATTAAAGTTATCTTATTTGACATAAATTGAGGTTTAAAGAGAAGAAACAAGAATATATAATTTAAGAAAATAGCCGTCTGTATCCTAAAATTTTTGACTTAAACTTTGCAAGAATAATTGCATATATAATAATACTATTTTTATCATTAATGGTTACATAAAATGTGTGAGTTTGTTTGAAAGTTATGATCAAAATTATAAGTGTAAATGAGTCGTATTTTTGATGGAATAGAGTAAGAGCAATAAATTAATTAATAAAGCAATTGTGAATCGTTCTATTGACTAATCTAAAATTTTTAAAAGTGCCGTAATTTTGAATATTTTTAGTACCATAGGATTTGGCGATATCGTGCCAGGAAGATCTCTTAACGAAGGTTCGCAGACAAAATTAATAATTTGCAGTCTTTATTTATTGTTTGGAATGGCCTTGATTGCCATGTGTTTTAAGCTAATGCAGGTATAGTTTTTATAATTAATAAAAAATACCTAGTTTGGAAACTTAAAATAGCTTTAATTATTTCGTTTCAAAGTGATATTAAATTAAAACGAAAAAATTTAAAAAAAAATAAAAACAATAAAATTTATTTAATTACATTCAAACTTATTACTGACTTTTAAAATCGTAATGACAACATTATAATATTAATACGAAATTAACGCTAAACACTAAACAGTCTTTCACAAAAAACTGGTAAAATTATAAAGTACCTAATTCAAGTTTTTTTCTATTAATTATGAAAAACATTAAAAAACGTTTTACATGGGTGGTTTTACTTTTTTAGGATGACGTTGTACAAAAAGCCCGTTGGTTAGGGCAGAAATTTGGCATTTTGGTGAAAGAAGAATCTTCGGAAGAAGAATCTGATATCGATGAAGAAATGGTTATTGAAGAAGAAGAAGATGAAGTAAATATTATTATCGATTAGCAAAGTTTTTTTTATTAAAACGCTTTATGGACTTAAAAAAATTATTTTTGTCGGTTGTTTTTCCAGCTGTGTGTTTTACACCCTCTTTAACCGTGCTGTGAAACTGATTAACTTTAATAAATAGTCAAGTGAAAACTTACAAAAAAATCCTTATTGGAAAATACTGAATTTTTTTACAACGATGCTGAATTAACTTTTCATAAACATTTTAAACAACTGTTTTTTTAAATAGTCATAAATTAATTTTATAAACAGTTTATGTAAGTATTTAAAATGTGCAAGTTCTAAGTAATTTAAGGAAGTAAGTGATGAAAAAACCGAAGACAAAAGAACCATGTCCAGTGGATCCAGCAGTCACAAAAGAGAAGAAGAAGATCCTCCCGCCACTTCCAGAAAATATTATTCTAGAAGATAATTACATCATAATATAATAAATACGCTTATGCAGTGATTTATAATATTCTTGGTACAATAATAGTTCAGTATTTATATTGTAATATTTTTCAAATAAAAAAATATAAAAAAAATAAAAAATAAAAGCTTAATTTTTGTTTTTAATTTATTGATTATAACTGCTTTATAATCAATAGGCTATTTTAACATAAAGCGCAATCAATACACAGTGAATCTCCAGTACGGTACCAGTACCAGTACGCACAAGGACGCAAGGTTGAGTAATGCAAGCAGTTCATTTAAAATCCATTTCCAAATACTTGAAATGGTTAAAATTTAAAAAAAATAATACCGTGCGTATTTCTGTAATGTTTTATAATTTTCTTTATAAATTTTCTGCGCGGCGAACGGCTGTCGCGACCGCCCTGTCGCTTCTACAATGCCGTTGAGTTTAATTCGTGGTGTATTTTTTATTGTTTTAATTAATACAAAATAGTTATCTATGCAGAATTTGGTGGAATCCCACATCTAAATAACCAATCTAAATGATCCAATCAAACTTCCTCTTTCTTCAAAACAAAGGTTTCAAGATTTTTAAATTTCTTTTTTGCTTTTTAATAAAAAAACAACAGCAAAAAGTCAAACTAAATTGAACTAAAGATAAATTCTATCAGGGTGAAAATAGATGAGTGGTAAAGTAACCACTCGTTTTTTGAGAAAGTATCACGTGCAGAGAAACACATGACGCAACTAAATAATAATTGGTTACATAACCGTTGAAAACTTTTTTTTAATTTTTCTCACTCACGGGTTTATTGTTTATTTCTTCCTGGCGGAAAGCGGTTACGCCTCTAATTTCAGCCTGGAAGACTTTAGCTTTAGCTTGTTTTTTAAACTTTTTAAAAAGTATATTCAGTTGTGAAAATTACATTGTTACCATTTGAAAATTTAAAAAATAATAATAGAACTGAATGATAATGATAAATAATAATGATATCACCCGACAACAAAATTTTTAAACACAGCCACAGTAGGTATTGCACGTAAACAAAATTCTGTTTACAAAAATGCGCTTTTAAAGCTTGCATTCTGGTTTTAAAGAGTAAATTTATAAACGATAAGCTAAGCTAAACAAGGATGGATTTTTAAAGATTCTAAAAAATCTAGAATAAAAATGTAAAAAGAAGTTTTAATTATTTCTGCGACGAAAAACTACTAAGCGTTTACGGATTTTTAAATTTCCTGACATCAGCTAAACTGATTGAAGAGATTTGTGTTTTAAAATGCGAATCCTCACTAATGTTTTATTCGCAGTCGTTTTATCTGGTAAGATTATCTATGGTTAAATTATATCTGGTTGACCTTTAAAGAGTATCAATTAAAATTTTGCGGTTCTAAAGGGTTTTTTTTCTAAACCAAATTGGAATGCCAATTTTTTAACCACCTTTTTACAAAAATCAGTAAACTCTAATCGTTAACAATATGAACAAGTTGTGTTTAGAGTTGATTACTTGGATGAAAAATTGTTGAAAAAAATATTTAATCTTTAATATTAAATTGTTCTTGGACAAAATTTTAAATATTTTAAATTCTAAAAAAAAATTAAATTTTAAATTCAATTAAATTAAAAATTAAGATAAAATTTGAAATAGTTCTGGTTTTGTTTTTAACTAGTCTATTCAAAAGTGCAATTCATCGAGATCAACAAGCTTATTTGCCTATATTTTTTATTTAGCTAATATTAATCTTTAAAATACATCTAAACAGTACGGGGTTCTTAGAGCCACAAGCAGGGAACTTGGAGTCATCAGAAATTTTTGGAAACTTGGAGCTTTTAAGGAAAACTTGGTTTGGCCTTAGATTTGGGCTTCTCCTAGGCTTAGGTAAACGATTTTAACTTTCGGCTTCAAATTCCCAGCTTACGGCTCCAAGTTCCCTTTTTTGGCTCCGAGTTCCAGCTCTAAGTTCCTTCAACTCCATCGACCCTAAATCAACTAAACATTTGTATTTATTTATATAAATTTCAAAATGATGAAATAAAACTTTGCTTCTCCAATTGCTCCTTATTTCATGTGAAATCTCGCATCGCAGCCAAAATACTTTTAATGAATTGAAAATTAAAAAAAAGAATTTTAAATCAAATGGCGTATTTTCACCGGATCAAATTAATATTTTTTAGAACAAATATTTTTTACTAATAAAAAACTATAATAAATGTTTAAACCTCTACAATTTAAATACAACAAACCTCAAAACCTAAACTCAACTCAACTATCATTTAGATGGCAAAATAAAAATTGATTGATTGATTGATTGAAAACCTCTTTTAGATTTTATAGACGAAATATTGGGAAAAACTACTAAATTACAACCGTCCATCACCAAAACAACAAGCAATACCAGTTTGTGCAAAAAGGGATGGGTATCTTTTGGAGATTTCTGCTATTTAAAAGTATACAATCAGTTTTCTTATGTTCCAACTTGGTTTGAAGCCGAAAAACGTTGCAATTCTCATTCACCCGAATCTCATTTGGTTAGCATATGGAGTCAAAAAGAAAATGATTTTATTCAGGCATTGGTAAGTGTAATACAATGATTTTTAGAATGTATATAGTAAATTTTTTGCACGTTTTTGAACATACAAGACTTCTTTTACAGATTTTAAAATTAGAAATTTTTTATTTATGGACCAAAATATAGTAAATTTGTAGTCTAAAAGTATTATTTTAACCTGTGCAATTATTCTATAAATTTAGCGCCGTTTGGAACATTCGAAATGATTTAAAATAAAATTTTAGAGGGATGGGGTTTCTGCAAATAAACTTTGTTTTTTTTTTAATTATGCGCTTTCTGATGACATTTGAGTTTAGCGTTTCGTGTCAAAATTTGGTTTTTTCGTTCTCTTATTAATTTATGTCACATTCGCCACAAATTTTAAAAAAATAAGTTACAGAACAATTCTATATAAAACATTTTTCTATAATTCATTGTTTTTGAATATATTTTTTACAAAACATTTTTCAAATTAAAGCTGAAAAACGGAAGTCAAGTATACGGTACAGATGGAACAGTCTGGATTGGTTTACGAAAGGTTGAAGGTGGCTGTCCAAATAATTCCTACAAGTAAATTGTTATTTAAAGAAATATTTGTATTTCCTTTTTAATTTACGAAATCTAAATCTAGATCTGCTCTGTTGACTTTATTACTCTTTGATCTTAATTTTTATTTTTGTTTAGCAAAAATTGTTTTAAAATATATTCAAACAATTTTAATTTAAAATTGTTTAAAAATAGTTGTTTTATTAAAAAAAACCTTGAATAAAAATTTCTAGAATTTTATAAAATATAGCGTTTATGGTAAAAGTTTTTTAATTAAAAATTTTGAAAATGTAGAAAATTATTCTATTTGTGTATTAATATCTTGAAAAATAAAAACATTTTCGATACTTTTTAACCATCTACCTTTCTTTTCTAGAAACATTTTTACGTAGTATATTATTTCTTTAAAAAAATATTTTATAGTAGTAATAGTTTTTGTCGTTGTCTGCACAAATAAAAACTTTTAAAATAAGTTTTTACGTTATTTGTTATTTAATTTCGCTTATTAATTTTAGATGGTCTGATGGTTCTTCTATTAGTCATTTTAATAAAATTGCCCCAATAGAAACATCTAATTGTGCCACAATTACCTGCCCTGGTTGTAAAAACTGTAAGTTTGACAAAATACTTACAGCTCCACGATAACTTAAACCATAAATATTTTCTTTAATGGTAATAGAACACTGTAATTCTCTTATTGAAATTCTATTAAAGAATAAAAATAAAAATTATTAAAGAATAAGATGCATAACCATCGTTTACATGGGCATAAAGAAGAATAACATTTATTATATAACTGAAATAAATATATTAAAATTTATATGGGAAACAATGTTATTAAATAATAAAAACATAATAATATTAAAAAAAAACACTTTTTTTCATTTGAGAGTGTATGTTTAGTTATACTTCCAAAAAATTTTGAAACTTGTAGAGTTATATTTTCTTTCAAAAATAGCTCTAACAAGGTAATTACTTCATTAAAAAGTTTTATTTTTGATCTCCGTTACCACGTGTTCTATTTAGCTCTTGACGCGTTTTATCTTGAAGTGATTGTGAGCATTTTTGTAATATTTTTAGATTATTCCATATTTTATTCAGCGTTTTTTTTGTTTAGGTTTACCTAACTTTCAAAATTTATTAAAATATAATTACAATCGGTAATAAGACTGTGATGGTTAATTGCCTTGAACCACAACACAACTTGCTTTGTAATTTTTATACTTTGAAAATATATTCGTATACATATTACCTTCGGTACCGCAGGTAATATAATATACTGGTGATATATCACCATCAAAGTTGAGTGAAGTTGAGTCTAATTGCACAACTTTAATTGTTTAATAAATATATTTATTTCAAATGTAATAAATAAAAGTTTATTATTATACGGGTACATACAATTTTTTAAAGGTGTGTATCTTAGTAAACTTCCGCAAGGAAAATTTTTATTAAAATGATTTTAAACTAATAAAACAAAAAAACTTTTACCCGTGCATAGTAGCAGTCTCATAACAGAGGCTGAAATTTTGATTTTTTCTGGAAGAAAAGTATTTTCGTTGCAAATGCTTACCAACATAGACAAATATATCGGCCGATCCTCAATATAGGTTTGTATGTAGCAAATTTTACATTTTGAACTACTTGTATGAACAAATTGTTGAATTTTATTTTAATTTTAATTTTATATTTTACATTTTAATTTTAGTGTTTATAAATATCACTGCCAATTTAAACAATAATATTTGCTAAAGTATTTTTTGCTTAAATTAAATCTGTTCAACAAATAAAAATTATAGATTTAAACAAAATTTTCAGACAACTGGTTTTTATATTACGGTTGTAATTCGACTTCCAATTACGGCGGTGGGTATGTTTGCAAAAGCCCGAAACCGGGTGCTGTGAGACCTACAGATCCCCCAACAAATACAGGTTAGTCAACTATGATAATAATTTTTAATAGACACATAAATGCATTGAGTACTTATAAATGCTTTTAAATTCCATACCTTAAATACACAAAGAAGTTGTAATCAAAATTTTCTTAGGAAACCATAGTTTAAATTCAATATGAAACTTCTTTATTAATAATAAATAAATCTGTATTTTGTCTGACTCTTAACAAAAAAAATAGTTGTTGCTGTGAATTTCTTTCAGAGCCATTGATTTTTAAATTTTTCAGAATGTGAAAAAGGCTGGTGTAATTTTCAAAATTACTGTTACAAATATTTCACGAAAAAGCAGTTAACTTTTGAAGAAGCACAAGAATCCTGCGAAAACTTCAGTGCGGATTTGGTTTCTATTCACGATGAGGAAGAAAACAATTTTACTTATTCAATGGTCAGATTAAAAAGATATTTTGCCTTTATAGTAGATCAGCACGATTTGACTGTAGTTTATTAAAACAATCAAAAAGATAAGATTTTTTACTCAATTATTAAACAAAAAAATAAAACATAATGTAATATGCATTATTATTCTTTTGTGTTAAAATTTTATTTCATTATATATTATTAATCCAATTAATTTTCCAATAAACACATCGTACATAGTTAAACCGCTCATTTTTTTATTTATAGGCAAATAAAATCTAGCTGACCACGATATTTGCAGTATTGAATCGACTATTTAACAACAAAAACATTTAAAATTTTTCACTAAAGCGGATTAATAAAAAAATTAAAAACTGTATTTTAATAATTATTTATCAAATTATTGAATATTACTAAATTACTGAATTACTAAACGCAAATTTTTTAAGAGGTAAAGTTGGTTAATTTTTGTATATTTTGTAAAAAGGTGGAATTAAAAAAATTCTTCGTTCTTATTTGTTTTTTTTTTAACGTCATTACCGCACAATTTTAATTTTAATTCAAATTTTAATTTAATTTAATTTTTGGTTAATTCTCATGTCTGCATTCTAATTTTAGCGTCAGCTAGACATAATTCAACCATAACATGTAAGTATAGCCAAAAATTTATAATACTATATATTATATTTAGGAAAAATATGTCACTCCCTACTAGAAGTGAAACAATTTTGTGCCATTTTTTGAGCACTGCCATTAATTGTCATGCACAAAAAATGGCAAAACAACTGCCATTCATTGGGCAAGTGTTGTGTAAATGGGCACTGCCTAAAAACTAGCTGTATTTTCGCGAAACGAGACGCAACCAGCCAATCACAGCAAACCAAAGGGTATGAATTTAAATACCCACAGAGT
This sequence comes from Microlaimidae sp. YZB2_3, assembly GCA_030248175.1. Taxonomy (NCBI): domain Eukaryota; kingdom Metazoa; phylum Nematoda; class Chromadorea; order Desmodorida; family Microlaimidae; species Microlaimidae sp. YZB2_3. The sequence continues at coordinate 5,418 of JASAMX010031991.1, read as the reverse complement.
TAATGTTTCAACGTATCTTAATATATTTTTAAAAGCAGATTCACCTGTCGTCAGGACGGTCTTCACCTACCTCCGTTCAGACGACTAATCCGAGCTCTCTTCTTTATGAGAAAGAGTGGCTTTTGGGGGGTGCATACTACATAACCGGGTTTTGATGAAAAAACGCAGATACCCCGGTTTTTTTTGACTTATGTTATTACTTTTACAAGTTCAATTATAAAAGTTTCTTTCGTTGGCAAGTGTTTTAAATTTAAAATCTAACAGCGGTAATCAAAAAAGTTTGAAACGGGGTCTAATTTTAAATACTGAATTTTTAAAGGCTTGCTATGAGATTTAAAATAACAAATTTTTAGAGACATGTATGAAAAGACTGTTTATAGTGTTTTGTATTTTTTTGCTGCTTTAAAAAAAACCTCATTAAAATTCAACTTAATCGAAGGCAAAAGTTTACAACTACAATTGTACTTTTGTGAATTTTTAACGGCTCTACCTCATCATAAAATTGAGGTAACTACGGTTTCGATCAAATAACCGTTTTATGCATTCCAAAATTGAGCCGAACTCTTGTTATTTAAGAAGGGTTCGGATTCTTTAATCGTCTAAACGGTTTTAGGTTAAAACCGTCCTGACGACAGGTGACTCGGCTTCTAAAAATATATTAAGATACGTTGAAACATTAACTCGGTGGGTATTTAAATTCGTATTTTGGTTTGTTGTGATTGGCTGGTTGTGTCTGGTTTCGCGAAAATACTGCTAGTTTTTAGGCAGTGCCCATTTACACGACACTTGCCCAATTAATGGCAGTTGTTTTGCCATTTTTTGTGCATGACAATTAATGGCAGTGCTCAAAAAATGGCACAAAATATTTTCACTTCTAGTAGGGAGTGACATATTTTTCCTTAATATAATATATTGTATTATATATTTTTGGTATAGCCAGCATCCAGGGCGGTAATTACTATAAAACCGCACATCACCATTTAATTAAATTAAATATCGTGCTGAGTGCCGGTTATACTTACACGATAAGCGGTTTAACTACAACGTGTCAATTAATAGAATGTGTATTTGAGATATAAAATTGCATTTAAAAAATTTGTTCGTGGCTACGCGCTGCGTTAATATTTTAAATATTATAATACCAAAATAATGTAAAAGTATTTTCTGTGTGAATAAAGCGCATTAACATTTTTTTTAGTTTAACATAAATCCGGATGTTTGGAACAATCCGGGTTTTTGGATTGGTTTAACCAAATTAGATAATGGGGATATTGGTGAAAAACTTCAGTAAGTTCCATTATGAAAAAATTATTTAATACTATTTAATAATTCGAACAATTTTCTTATTTTAAAATAAAAACCGTATACTGGATATGTTCAATTACCCTTGAAACAATTTGTATTAAAGAAAAATTAGATATTAAGTTTCTACAAATAGTACAAATACAAATACTTGATAAATACATTTATACAAATACATTGATACAATTCTAAAATTATGAATTTCCGTAATAGATAAACACAGTTTATATAAATCGATCAGTTTGCGATACATAAATATATAAATTTATTTTCGAGACTACGTATTTTTGTAAAAATTTTAGCTTACTTTGAAGTTGAATTCGGTCTTACAGAAATTTAAAAAATTCATTTGAAACTCAACTTGTATTATTTTTTGGTTTATCACGAGAATAACATTTTATGCTAAAAACTACATAACAAAAACATTATCATTGTAGTATAAAATTCTTTACGATTTGCTATGAAAAACATGGTTCCTTTAATTTTTTATTTTGTTTGTTTATTTTTTTATTTGATAGTTAATAAAATTATAGAGCATTAATGTTAAAAATGCTGTTTAAAAATTTTTTTAAAAGACGAGTATCCTAAATAAATCAAAATCATTGAAAGCGATGGATTATGAGGAAACTTGGCAGAAAAAAACTTAGGTAGCAAAAAACAAAGTTTTCGTGTAGCTCAAGTTTCTTTCTTGTTCTTGTCCATTCATTAATAGTTTATAATGTATTAAATCCAAAACTTAAGTTTTTGTTTACTTATGAGGTTTTATTTCTGAAAAGTATTATTAAAATCAGTCTGGTTTTATATAACAATATAAAATTGTTGTTTTAACTTTTATGGAATACTCGTCCTTAAATAAAAAATCTTTTATTTTATTTTTTTTGTCGTTCTTATGTTGTTACTTGAAGTCTGAAATCATGAGATATAAATTTTTGAAGTTATAAAAACTTTTTTTTAACGTTTTATCGTCATCGCTCCAAAACACTGAATTTAGAAATAATGAGTTTTATCAAGCAAAAAGGGCTATTATGTTTTTATTTTTAGATGGACAGACAACAGCCCATCCTTTTATCACAAGTGGATTGTGAACGAAACGACTCAAAAGCTTTCCAACCCTTTTGGAGTTAGTAGTTGTGTAGAAATGTACGGCTACCCAATAATGTGGAACCATCCTAACTGGGGAAGTAAGAATTGCTTTATATGTATTAGTTTTAAAATAAATGTGGATTTCAGCCATTTTTTGTGATGAAGTGGTCTTAAAATTCAACAGCAAAATGTATAACCTCACACTGAAAATTAAATGTGCATTGTTTTTTGGTTTTGTATTAAATTTATATATCAAAATGAAAAAAATAAACTTATTACACACAACCTAAGATATTTACTGAAAAATATTTGTGGTGGATTTAAGGTAGTTGCAGTATCGAGCCAAAAATAGGGAACTTGGCGCCGAAAGCGAACTCGCTAAATTTTTTGCTAAAGGATAAGCCAAAGCTTAAACTAACCCCAAACCATTTTTTTCTTTCAACTCCATGTTTTTCAATTTTTGCAACGGTTCCAACTTCCCTACTGACAGCTCCAAAGATTCTTACTGACTACGGCAGAAAAGTCTCCTTAGCTAGCCGAAATATAAATAATATTTTTTATTGATCTAACAAGTTATTTTTGATGCACTAACTCAGTTTGTCCTTCGTAAATGTTTCATAAGTTTTCTAAAGTTCCAGCTTTTGTTCAATAAAACAGACTTGTATAAATGATCGTGCGATAAAAATAATAACCACTATACATAAATAACCACCACCTCAAGATCTCACTACTTTAACAGATGGTACAAATAGAGCCACAAAATATGAAATTGTAATTTAATTATAATTAATTACCGTATCATTAACAATAAGACTTATTCATTTGACAATTTTTATGTAATTGTTCTTATTTTTTTAATTGCTAAAACTTGAGGTCACTGGAATTATCAGCGGTGTGATTTACCAAGACCTTATATATGTAAAAAACCAAAACATGGCTATATTCCGCCGAAACATTCCACACTGGCACCGATAACCGGAAACTGTCCAAATGGATGGACGCCGTTTGGTAAGCATAAATTCTTAATGCCACTCAATGAGTGATATTTCTCAGAATTTGTAATTTTTTTAAACAAAAATAAAAGTACTCAAACAATAAATATGTAAAACAATAATTTTAAGAACAAAATAACAAAAAAGTTAAAAATAATTTATTGCAATTCAGACTAAATAATTCAGGTTAAGTAGTGAAGTTATTGTAAACCGAGTCGCGGGTTTTGAGTATTATTGTTGTGGGTTTTTTTACTGGTATTGCTGTTTAAAAAATATAATTTCTCAAGATTTTTGAATAAAAAAAAAATTTTCTCGGGTTTTTTTGCAACTATATTTCTTGTTTTATTATACCTGTATTAGTATATTATTATTACGTTTGAAACTTATTACTAAAATCATCAAAAATATTTTAAATACCACCAAAATATTTGAAAAACATATAATTGCAATTTTGTGGAAAAGTCTTAATCAATAATAGCTTTAGGGAGTCGATGTTACAAGTTATATGGAAAAGAACACATGAAAGTTACAAATTTTTTTGATGCTCAAGAAATATGCAGAATTTTAGCTAAAAATAACACCAGCGGAAATTTAGCTTCGATTAAAAATGTTTACGAGCAACGTATGTTAATTTTTAATTTTTTTCACAATAATTGTTTTTTAAATAATAACAAATATTATAATACCGGAAAAATTGTTCCTGTACTCTAATTTTTAAGGAGCATTTCACAAGAAAACTTGTATATATGCGACTTTACAAATGTTCTATATAGTTCTCTTATCCAGAGATTTTTAACACAGACTTGCGTACTAACTTGCTAGGTTTTTAACCTATATAAAAAATATCTTTGGACAGTCCTTCCTTATTGCTGAGCGTTTTTTAAAATGTGCTTCATTAAAAAAAATAATAAAAAATTCAATTATTTACTGACCGCACCTTTTATGTTTTAACCCTTTGCGGTTGCTATCACAGCTCAGGCGCCGAAAGAAAATAACGTTTCGCTGCTAAATTTATAATGACGACGTCCATTTCCACGAGAGCAGCAGTTTAACATTAGACTGCACTGGAAAACTACCCGTCCGCGCTTCAGAAAAATCGAAAAATTTAATTCTAGCGCAGCTTCTTTTTTTAGTATTGGTGCTATCACTTTTCAAAAGGAATACGAGCATTGCGTGGATTGGAATTTTCGAAAAATGGAATACAAAATTGTGGATAGATCAATCTTCAATGTCTTACACAAATTGGGCGAAAAACTCAATATCAAGAAATGTAGTTTTTGTTAATTTTTGACTGAACAAAATAAAAAGCGTTAAAAAACCACATAAAAAGCTCATAAGTTTACAATATTATCTCAATTTCAAACATAAAAAAATTCAAAAAATTGCTGTTGACATTTTTAACTATTATGATATTTTTAAAAAATATAATGAAATCAGTGTATGTTACGATATAATTCTTTCTACGAAATACTTATAAATCGTTGTACAATGTTTTAATATAAGTAATTGAATTATTGATTTTAGTCTAAAATTTTATCTGTGGGAGACGCTGGCCAAGATATTGACGGATGTGGCTTAATGTATGGGAGCCTACAGGTTGGCAAATGGGCGACTTTTACTTCTGCGGATTGCCGTAGAAATAATATAAGTTTCATTTGCATGCAAAATCAAGGTATTGTGACCAAAAATATATAATACTATTTGTTGTGACTCACATTAGTATTATTATTTTGTTCCATTATTTGTTTTTTGTTTGCGTATATGCTTTGTATAAGCGCTAAACAAATCAGCATGAATTTACTGAATTTTATAAAAGCTTGTACAGTAAATCGCTTAATTTCGAACAGCCTTAATTTCGGGTCTTGGCTGCTGTTGGTTTTGCTATATGTACAATAATAGCTTCGTTATACGCACAATAACTGTATATCTATATACACAAACAATCTAAATAATATAATTTTCCGTGTGAAGAAACCAACAACAAATGGCCGAAATTCAGTTTAGTTACACTGTGCTATTTTTAAAGCTTTTTGTTTTTTTT
>JASAMX010031989.1:0-11748 GCA_030248175.1 Microlaimidae sp. YZB2_3 | reverse complement strand
AGTAGGGGATCAGCTACGGCGCACATTTGTCTGCCTAGGAAAGATTAGGAGAGAAGAGTTAGGAAAGCCTGTCACTTACGCCCTAGCGGGCTTTTGCTTGTCGCTGCGAAGTTCGGTCTTTGGCGCCAGCCAGGTAAAGGTAAGCTCAGTCGGATCCGCTAACAAGTTAATTTAATTAGTACTATTTGTTGAAGAGAGCTAAGTTGGGAATTTTCAGACTGAGCTCTCATCTAAAAACTGCCAAACACAAATTTTCAGTATTTAAGTTTATTAGTGGCCAAACACTGGTATTACCGGCCCAGTACACAAAACACAGAAAAAGTGGGTAAGCCTAAATTTGGGATGGCACCTGGGGACTTTACTAAACCTATTGTGTGACTTATAAAAACAATTTACTATAAATACGATGTTGTTTGTGCTTAGCCTGGGCAGGTACTTAACTTAAAATAGGGGCGCTTTTTGGATTAGCCGAAGCTGCGGGCGTTGTGGGGGGGAAATACAAAAATATGGTTTAAAGCCAAGTAAACACCGGTTTTAGCAAATTTGGCACAATTTTACGGCAAACTACCCACAAAACCTACACAAAGGCAGACTGGTAAGTACGATGTGGATGGGTAACCCAAAGACTAACCCCTTAAGTTAGGAAGGGCTTTAGCTTAAGAAAGGGGGGAATGGGGGAAAGCCTAAACCACCGCTAACTTAAGGAGGACCCTAATTAAACTAAACTTAAGCGTCTAAAAATTATCCTAAGGAACTAGTGCTGACTAGTTCTGTTAGAGCAGACCGACTAAGCCACGATGGGCCATTTTACCTGGGCTGAACTACGATCGTTATTCCACCAATCTGCAAATATGAGCCGGGTGACTAGAGGGGGTTAAACCGCAATTGTTACTGCTTAAAAATAAAAATCCAACATGGCATAATGCGCTAGTTGGCGCGGTTACTCTGTAGGGGGGGCTCAAAGCATCCCCATTAATTCCTCCATTAATTTTGCCAGAAGTTCCAAAAAATATGGGGGGGCGAGCCGAACAAAAGAACACTAAAATTATGTCGGCCGGTTATAATGCAACAGGAACCGACTCGGCTCCTCGAAGGGGGACACAAAACCCAGCCCCGGACAACCCAGGGGGGTAAACCGAACAATAAAAAATAGAAGGTTTCTTTTTGGAACCCTCTTACAAAAATCGTGACGTTTTTCTGAAAACTCTCTGAGCTGATTAGAGAGAGCTGGTCGAACGCGAGTCAAAGAAAACAACTGACTTTTGGTGAAACCGCGCCACTTAAATATGCGAAATTTTTAATAACAAAACCCACGTGTTTGGCATTTTGCAACACGTTATTATCCCCACTGGGGTCAAACGGCTACTTGCTGACTGTTTACTCATTTTGCGCGCCCTAGCAACATGAGGAGCCTGAAACGGCAATTTGCGGGGCCTGCGGTGTGTAAAGTACGACCGCCTTTTTGCCGCCGACTTAGTGGTTTGTAAGTGAGGCGAGCCACCCGGGCGTGGGAACGACGAGCTGCCTGTGCAGCTAAGGGGAGCGAAAGAAAAATATTTAATAATTACGCGTGAGACGAGGGGGCGCGGGGGGAAAAGGGGACCTATGCACGACGACACTTTTGCATTGCATATGTAACCATTTTCAGTGCAAGGTGCCAATAAATGAAATATTTTTATATTAAAAGTGGAAGTAACAACATGTATTAAGATTTTACCAAATATTTTAACATTTTATATATTTGATTCTAATCTTTTTTATTATAATTAAGATTTTATATTGGGTGGCATGAGTTTTAAAAGTAAAGATACTATGTAAGGTTTAGAGACCAGGTTTAGCAAGCTGAAGAAATAAAACACCCTGAAGGTGTAGAAAGCGGTTTATATTACTGATAAAATACAAAACACCATGAAAGTGTAGAAAGTAGGTTTAGAAGGCACACTCATGTGTTTAAAGAAGCAGGACTATTGTTGGCATATAACTTTAAGACAGTAAGAAAGGGAAGGTTTGTGAGGGAATATTATTGTGAATAAGAAGTAGGACTCGTTTAATGAGTAATACTTAATGAATAAACTGAGTAGAAGATAACGTGGAAACACCAAAATGTGTAGAAAGCAGGTTGCAATAATGACACCTAAGGGGGTGTAGAAACAGGAAAGGAATGAACAAATAGTGATATTTGGATATCAATGTACATGTAATTTTAGGAGAGTTTTATAGTGATAAACTAAGTTATACAAATATGTTAAAGTTATTGAACGTTTAATTTTTATTACTTCTTTAATTTATTAATAGTAAGATAGTTGAAAACAATGAAAAAGTAGAAAATAGTTCGTTTGGATATACTAAAAGTAACATAAAGACAACTTCATTATGGATAATTAATTTTTTTAACGCAAAAAAAGTTGAAAACATGCAGTCTTGGAGTTTCCAATTATAGAGATTCGAAGTTTAATATCAGATTTAAAATTAAAACATTATTTCTCAAAAAACACACATTGCTTGAAATCATGAACAACTCAATGATGGACCATTAATATTTTATTCAGGTGGCTAATAATTTGAAATTAATAGCACAAAATCAAAACAATTAAAAAACAAATAAATAATTATTTTTATATAGGCATCATAACTATATTCTTTTCTTAGGCCCCGTTCACACCTGATCCCAGTTCCCAGATCCCAGATCCTAGAAGCGCCCCGTTCACAGGTGTTTGTTTACCGCGGAGGTTGTTTTAGTCAAATACCGCGCGTAATATTGAACGCATAACACGAAATATTCATTTAAAACACAAAAAAATATTTTAAATGTTCTAAATTGAATAATCAAACAAAAATTATTTAAAAAAACAGTTAGTGTAATAAAACATTAATTTTTTATTACTTTTATGAATAAATTAATATTTTACAATCGTTTTGATCATATAAATTTGTTTTTTAGACTATAAAAAACTGTTAAACTTTTAAATTTGTTAAAAAAATTGTTTTAGCAATGATTAGGGTAAACAACAGCGATTTTTCTTTCATATTCATGCCCGCTTTAAGCAGCAGAACAAAACAAAAGGGAAGCGTTGTAATTAAAAATCGTAGGAACGAAGCGTTGTAGAATCATATTTACAAATACAAAATAGTCGTTAAAACCACAAAAAAAGATATTTTAAAAATAATTTTTAAGGTGCTTAAATAAATTATCAAAAAATGCTAAAAATCTAGTCTAGTTTAATAAAACGTAAAATTTTATTACTTTTATAAATAAATTGATATTTTAAAAACGTTTTGATAATAATAAATCAGTTCTTTTTTAAAACTAAAACTTTTAATTTTTTTAAAAAATATTGTATTAGCATTGTTTTGGTTAAAAAACAACAATTTTCGTTCCATATTTGTACACCCGCCTGAAGAAAGAGAACAAAACAAGAAGCGGAGCGTTGTAATAATCGCACACAAAAAGTTTTTAAAAATCAATATTGTGCAGCTTGGGTGTGTCTTTAATTAACATAATTACCAACATTATTACGTAAAAAAGTCTGTATATGTGCACTGAGTGTGATATATGCGCGAAGACGCCTATCCGCTGGCTTTTCTTTAATTTTTTCTCAGAAGTTGGAGGGCCGCTCCAAGTCTTTCTGGGAACTGGGATCTGGGATCTGGGAAACAGGTGTGAACACTTGTTTTTGCTGTTTCTGGGATCTGGAAACTGGGATCTGGGAACAAGTATGAACGGGCCCTTAAAAAAAGCAAATGGTTCTTGAAAAATACAGGAAAAATTGTTTGTCAGCTGTATGTTTGACACGGGCTACTTATTTACAAAAAAAGCTGTAAATGACGCAAAGTGATGTTCACATAACAGCAGTAAATAAACAAATGAACAATAATAAATAAGTGAACGGGTTTGATAAACAACTTTGAAATGAGATTTGCGTTTCTTTATAATATTGCCAAATAGCAACCTGATTGTAATATTTTTATTCAACTAAAAAAATGTAATATTTTATTTTTTAGGCTCTTTGTGTAGGTTCAATGTTCAGAACAATTGAATCGGAGATCTTTAATATTCAGAACTTGACTATTTCTCCAACTAAATTCCGAGTTCTTGGTAATTTTAGTTGTACATTTTTACTTATTTTTTTTGGCTTCAGTATATTTCGTAAAAATCTATAGTCCATACAAAAATGATGCGGACTGGCAACAACACTCGAACTTTGAAATGTTATATATCCATAACGGCGGTTAAAATATGTACGGGGCATATATGGGAGCATAGCTTAGACTCTCGGTTATCTTTTAAAAATGTTACGAAAAAATGTTTTTGACGCCGTCATCACTACAGCCGATGTAGTGATAGCCGGTGAAAAAACCTGGTCTTAAAAAAAAACTTTTTTATTAGTACGAGATAAGAAACGCCGCTTTGTATGCTGTTAAAACATACTTTTCTAAGTTTTTTCTAAAAATTTGAGCGAAATCGGCTTGCTCGCTAAATTAAAAACTTGCTATTGCTTGCTTGCTAAATAAAAAACTTTTCCAAAAAAAAGCCTTAAAACTTTCTTTTTTCGAATTTCCAGGTTATTATGTTAGAAAAACATATTTTCAAAGTTAAAATCCTACTACAATATTTGCCAAATATCGCAGCTAAAAATGCTCTTTTTAAGTGTTTTCTTACTTGCAAACATGTTTCCCCATTTGTCAACACAAAAACAAATTTTTAATAACTATGTCTCTCAACTTTTGCCAATATCCCAATGCAGTTTTTAAAGTAATGCTATTTTTCATGTAAAAACGTTTGAATCCGCGATCTGCGGTCGCATTCTGACGCGCGGTTAAAAGTTACCCCGAGGTAATTTTTTTAGGTGCTTAAGGATGCGAGTGAAAAATGAATTTTACCTAGGTAAAAGTCGGGCTAAATTTTTTCTATTGTTTTAAGAATAAAAATTTATCCAACTCGAGAGGTGGTTAAATATTTTCTCCCGTAGGATTAATTTAATAAAAAATAAATAATACGCGCATTGAATAGATTTTTTATTTTGTCGAGGTGTGCGAGTTGTTGATCATTTTCTGAAAAATTTAAAAATTTATTGAATGGTTTTTTGATTTTTTTATATTGCATTAGCAGGCAGGTTTATAGTTAAAATAAATATTTTATTTTATTTTCATATGGAATGGATTATATCGGGGTAAGTATAAGGTTTCTTTAGAATGCGACCCTTGGTCTGAATTGCGTCATTCTAAGTGAATTGCGTATTTATTTAGAGCGACTGGTCTGAATGCGTCTTAGGAGAAGATCCATTAAAAATCATCAATTATGACGTAATAACAAAAATTCTGCATGCCGTTAGGAAGTAATTTGCGGAATAACGGATTACTGTTGCGTTTTAAGGTTTATATTTAATGAAATACGAGAATTTATTTACAATATAAGGGTTATTTGGAATTTTTATAATATTTTCAAGTTGTTTATTGGGTTTCTCTCCCTACGCTTTATATTAAGATTTCTTTCCCTACTCAGTTTCTCTGCAGCTGGAATGGAAGTGGGATGTGGGCTTGGAATCCTTTCAAATTTCAAATTCCTCATTTTTGACAGCTTATTGTAAGCTTAATATTAGGTTTTTTACACAAACAATGTATCATAATTCGTCATATGTGATAAATTTTACATTTTTGATGATTTAAAAAAAATTGAAAAAAATATCGTCATTTTAATTGCCTGGCGGGGGAGGGGGTCCGGGGGGATTTTTTCTTAGGTAGTTTGTAGGTAATTTGGGAGAAGATTACAATAAAAATAACAATATAATCAATATCGTACACACTTCAAGCAGGAAACAAAAAAATAAATAATTCGTACAGTGTATTAGCGTGGCAAAAATTCGCGAAAAATCGCGAAAACCGCACGCATTCAACGCGTTATAAAGAAAAAATTTTAGCGAGCCGATTTCGCTCAAACTTTCAGAAAAAACTCAGAAATGTATGTTTTAACAGCATACCAAGCGGCGTTTCTTATCTCCTACTAATAAAAAAGTTTTGTTTTTTTTTGGGACCAGGTTTTTTTTACCGCGTCGGCTGTAGTAATGACGTCATCAAAAACATTTTTTCGTAACATTTTCAAAAGATCCTAAGCCAAGAGCCTAAGCTATGCTCCCATATATGTCCCGCACATATTTTAACCTCCGTTATGGATATATAACATTTCAAAGTTCGAGTTTTGTCGCCAGTCCAGTTTTTATAGACTTTAGTTGATAATAACTCCCTAACGCTTTTTTGATTAGCAGAAAATCCGCTTTAGGGCGAAGGTGTTGGGGAACGATTTTACCTAAAATCTTATGTTAAATAAAAATAATTTAACAACCCCCAGTAAAAATACAATTTTCATAAATTGGCTTAAGCATTCGTTACTTTTAAAATAAACACATAATTAAGAAAACATTTTTTGAAAGATGCTAGATTTTAAATTATTTTGGTTGTTTAAAAAATTTCCGGTTTTTTTATTTATTAATGAGTATTAAACACCATTTTTTTACCTCTCAGTGTATTCGAGAACTTTGATAGCAACCAAAGTTTCACATTAAGCAGTATTACGTTCCCTTTAGGGTTTAAAGCGAGTTTTTTGCCTTAACAGCAAGAAACAGTTTTGACTACCAGAAATCTGATGAAATTATTAGCGTTTATTTAATCATAGTCAAAGTAAGCCTGTATGACTTCAATTAATTGCAACCTTTTTAATTATTATCCTGTCTTAAACGCAATATACACGTTTTGTTTGAGTGAGTGTAATATGGATGAATTATATCCGGCTAACTTTGTAAGTTTGTCAATGGACATAAGTGAACTAATTAAAATTGTGCGCTTATGATGTTTAAAAAACAAATAAATGCATCTAACAAAATGGGAGCGGGACACGAGGGTACTGGACACGAGGGTACTGGACACGAAGGTATTGGGCTTAAAAAAATTGCATTCACCACAACCTCGCAGCAAAATCGATTCATTATGCAAGGGGGACACGAGGGTACTGGACACGAGGGTACTGACGAGCAAAAAACGTAACCTTCCCGCATAAATCGGGATAAACTTATTACATAACAATAGTTTTGTTTTACTTGTTTGACTGACTTATAAAAGGTAGGATTATAAAAAAAAAATTTTTGAGAAGACATAAAACAAAAATAATAATTTTATAACATTAAAACATTTTCGTGTAATTTGTCTACATTTTCTTGCATGTTTTATATAATAATTGCTTTAAATATGCTGAGAATTTATGAACGACACTAAAAATAATAAGCATTAAGGTTGTTGTTATGCTTTGATTGTGCTGTCAAAAAAATTTTGTGGTTATTTTTCGTGGTGTAGAAAAAATGAATTAATAGTTTTGCTATTAATAACCTTTCAAAAACATTTTAGTAAAATATTTTCCGAAAAACAATTGCTTGCCGTTTTTAACAGTAAATTATTCGGTATTTTTTAAAAGTACACTATTTTTGAAATATTATGATAAAATTTAGCTTGAATTTTTGGGTTTTGCTTAGGCTTAGGGAAATAAAGTTTACTGTGTAATGGGTTTCGAAGATTCCCAAAGATCCGTTGTTTGAATATTTTACTCACGACTCTATACTTAGATTGAAATGCATAAAATATCATACACGGAAAATCTTACAACTGTATGTTTTTTATTAAAAGCACATTTTGTTTGCCTTGTCTTAAATGGTCAACATGTGTTCTAGTGAATTTCTTAAGCTAGAGTGAATTAAAAAAGGCAAGAAGTTATTTTTTACATTTTTACTGCTACAATCTATTTTTGCAGAAGTTTTTTTTCAAGATTTTATCAAAAAAAAACTTAATTATTTTAATCAAAAGTCGATGATAATAGTCTAAAATATAAAAATGACAGCAAAAAAACTGCAATTCGTTTTGTATTTTTGTACGAATATATGTTTTAGAAAAAACAGTAATTAAATAACTTTTTGGCGTTCTCATTTCACTCATGATTGTTTAATATTAATTCTTTGGTTTTTTTAAAGGCGGGGTTTCGAAGCTCCAGAGATTCGGAGATAGCTTCAAACATTGTCATTGTTTTTATTAGAAAGCGAAGGTATAAACTGTGTGTAAAATAACCTTTAAAAATTTCGTGTTTTGGTATCATATTTTTTAAAGTATTTACGTAGTTTTTTAATATTAACTTGTATTATATTTAAGCAATAAAAAATCTTATTTATAATTAAAAATCAAGCGATTTTATGTAACGTTTAATTGTCTACACGTTCAAACGATTAAAATTTAATTCAGCTCAGCTCAGCTCATTTAGTCTAAAAAATTTACATATTTGTGGCAAACGTATTTTTTCTCAGCTCAGTACCCTCGTGTCCAGTACCCTCGTGTCCAGTAACCTCGTGTCAAGTACCCTCGTGTCCAGTACCCTCGTGTCCTAGAATCAACAAAATCTAACAAATCGAAGCAACTCTCTACTTGTAAATTTGTATAGGAGACATGAGCGGACCAATTAAAAAACGAATTTGAACACTTGGTTTTTTAATTCCCGCTTTTAAAGTATATAAAAATTAGTCAAGTTTAGCCTTTTAAAAAACATCACTTTTGTTCAAAAGTGAGTAATTTGATAAATAATTGTTAAAATATGTTGTTGAATCTTTAATATTAAACCGTTTTTGCTAAAATTTTGATGGTGTATTGTTAAATAGTCTATTCAATACTGCAATAATCATTAAAGTCAGCTAGGTTTAATTTGTCTATTAACCATCCACCCACAAAAATATGAAAATCAACAAATTATCATGTTAATCTATATTTTTTATACTTTTTATATCAGTTTTTTCAGTCAATTTTTTTTTGTTCTTGTAAAAACTTTTTATTGAATTAATTACAAGAATCATATTATTATTAATACAATAAAAATATTTGGGAAATAAATTTTTGTGTAACTTTATTTTAGGTAGTATATCAAATTCAGAAGATTTCTCTAAAGCTTTCAACTGCAAGCCTAATGCCAAATTAAATCCCAGTAAGAAGTGTAAAATATGGTAAAAGAAAACAGCTGAAAACTATGAAAGTGAGCCCCTAAGCTCAGCCGGGGATCATGTCTCAGTATAAAGTTTTTGGTTTTTTGATAAAAGATTTATGACAGAAAATAAAAAAATATCATGACAGAATCACAAAGGGTTAACCATTGATTATATAAAACACAGCACAGACAAAATAAAATGAACACAGTAGCGGAATTTTTCTTCAGAAAACAGTGGAATTAATTTTACGTTTGGGAATTTAACAAAATTTAAGTTTAAACTTTTGGCTATTTAAGCTTATTTTCTGCGAAGTTTCATCAAATTCTGTTCACTTTTAATCAACTCTATTTATTTAAAATCAAATATTAAAGTCATTTTGTTTTAATTTGGAAATAATATAGGCAAAGATATATGAAATTATTATAATAAAGGTAAAATTTGTGAATTAATATATTGCTCAGACACCTCTTTGCCCTTATTGCTATATAGTTATAATTAAAGGTTTTTATTAAAGGCGCTAAATTACCCTTATTTGAGACATATGAATCTAATTAGGGCATGCTCTAGTTAAACCCATCAATGGCCCCAATTAGTAAGTGCCCTAGTTACGGCCTTAAAGGCTCATATTAGAGCCCTCAGAAAAAAAAATTCAAATAAAACTATTTTTGTTATAATTTTCGTACAAAATCGTGATGATTTCAAATTTAATAGGAATTTTGTAAAAATCATAAAACCAAGAATATATAACACAAGAGAATGTCCGACTGTACACTAAATTTTTGACCAAAATTTTGCGAAAAAAGTCACACTTTTGAATTCGTGTGCGACTTTTGTCGCAAAAATCCGCCATTTTCTGCTAGTTTTTCCGCGCTGCGATTTTACACAGTGTTAGTTTTCTCGCAGTGGGGACTGCGACTTCTTTCGCACTCTATGCTGCTTTATTCGCACTGCGATTTTTTTCGCACTGCGAGTCTGGCCGCGCAACAAAAAAATACAGACGCTGGTAGTCATTTTCAATGGAGTAAAACACTTTGAATCAAACGTTGGAAAGTTACTTTATTTTATTAAAACTAAAAAGTTTTAACATCTTAAGGTAAAAAAAACGACTTTTACTTATTTAAACACAAAATTGTTGCTCCGCTTTGTTTTTATTTTTTTTGTTGTGCAGCCAGACTCGCAGTGCGAAAATAATCGCAGTGCGAATAAAGCAGCATAGAGTGCGAAAGAAGTCGCAGTCCCCACTGCGAGAAAACTAACACTGTGTAAAAAATCGCAGCGCGGGAAAACTTGCAGAAAATGGCGGATTTTTGCGAGAAAAGTCGCACACGAATTAAAAAGTACGACTTTTCTCGCAAAATTTTGGTAAAAAATTTAGTGTACAGTCGGACATTCTCTTGTGTTATATATTCTTGGCCGTAGTAATGACGTCATAGAAAAACAATTTATTTCAACATTTTCAAAAAATAGCCAAGAGTCTGATATATGCCCCGTACATATTCTACCTTCGGTTATGAAGATATAACCTTCCAAAGTTAGTGTTTTGACGCCAGTTGGCATCATTTTTGTAAAAACTATAGTTTTGATTAAGCAACGCCAAAAACGAAAATTTTTTACAGTCAAAATTTTTTATGAAGAAAGAGGAATTTTATCAGGGTGAAACTGTAGAGGTGGTCAAATAACTACTCGTTCTATATACGAGTAAATATTACGTGCAAAAAACACGTGACGCAATTTAGTAATCATCGGTTACATTACCACTGATGACTTTTTTTTTCTTGGCTTACGCGTTAATTTTTTTAAATTTTTCTAACGGGAAGTGATACGTCTTTAATTTCAGCCTGAAAGACTTCAACTTTAGTTCCACTTAAAAATGATTCTGATACTAATCCAAATCATTCTGATTCTAATGTTTGCGAATCCTAATGGGACAGAAGTGGTTGGCGGGCTGACGTTTTGGCTTGATGTATTTTATTTATCTTGTTACTAGTCTTTTGTTTTTTGGTGCATACAAAATCAGTGCAATGTGTCTATTGCTTATGTATGTTCCAGTCGCAAACAAAATAAAAATACAATATAATAAATGCTAAGCAGAAATTCTAATACATCTATAGGCAAATAAAGTCTAGCTGAACTCAATAATTGCAGCATTGAATCGACTATTTAGCAACAAAACCATTCTAAATTTTTAACAAAAACGATTTAATAATAAAAATCAAACCCCTTATTTTAAAAATTATTTATTAACTTGCTCAATTTGAATCCCAAATGCAAATTTTTAAAAGGCTAAAGTTGGTTAATTTTTGTATATTTTGTAAAAGGGTGGAATTAAAAAAAATTCTGCGTTCTTCTTTGTTTTTAAAAAAAATCGTCATAGTCGCACAATTTTAATTGGTCCCCTCATGTCTGCATACTAATATTCAGCGTCAGCCAGATATAATTCAACCATAGATAAAAGTAAATTAAAATTAAAACTGACCCTTAGCGCTTGTACTGCAAAAAGAACAAAAGGTGCAAATCCTCCCAAAGAATATTGCCGAGCTAAAATTGTAAAATATGAAAAATATAAATATTAATGAATACATTTATTAAAAATAATATATAGGTAACATAAAACTTTTCAAAAGGAAAAAAAGAGGTTTGAACAAATTATATTCAAATATAATAATAATAATACATCTGACACTGCAACATAAAATAACAATTTTTAACCATAGCAATACGTAAGTTTAAAAATATAACA
>JASAMX010031987.1:0-19309 GCA_030248175.1 Microlaimidae sp. YZB2_3 | reverse complement strand
TACTTCGTTCAGTTACGTATACATAGAGAGTGAATGTCGGTCTAAAATGGCTTAAAATGCATTAAAGTAGGCTAAAAACTGCAAAAATTTCGCGATGATGGCGTTATAATAGGTAAACAATGGCGTCATATATTTCGGGTACTTTTTCATTTTTCCGTGGGAGTGGGAAAATAAAATGGGGGAAATCCTCCAATAAAGCGGGGGAGCATTTTCAGACCATGCATAGGTCTGTATTTGTGTACTCTTTTAATACATAAAAAGTCTATTTTGGTGTATAAAATTCTTTATTTGTGATAAAAACCTTGAATCAATGATTTAAAATAACTTTGTTTGAAAACCCGACCCTCCTAAACCCCCTTAGATTTCAAACTGGTCTACCCCGGGTTAACCCTTCCCTAAAAGGCTAGGAGGGTACGGACCCTCCCTCCTAGCTTTCAAAGGGCCATTCATGCAGGGTAGCCACCTCCCTAGCTTGCCAGCCCATGCTTATGTAAGTGGCTGTGCCTACATAGATTAAAATGAAAAATTTTCATCTATTGGTACCCTTAATTTTGTTTGTTTTTTAGTGAGGGAGAGACGTCGACAGTTTTGAGATTTTGGAAGATATAACCCTGCGCATATTCCCACTTATGCCCCTCTCTCTAATATCTAAAGCGTCCAATACCCATTAGTAAAAACACGAACAAAATATGGGGTGTTCGGAGGATGCCCCCTAATTTAGCAGAGTATGCCCCCAAAATCAGGAAATTCTGGGGATGGGATTTAGTCATGCTTCGCTAGGGCAGTTTACGGAACCTCTCTCCAGTTTTAACGGGGAAGGGGAAAGGCCAATCTATTTTTTAGGGAAGGGGCGTTCTAAAATTTCGGCGCTAAGAGAGTGAAAGATCGCTCCAAACAACATCTATGTTGTAGTTATATTAGGACAATAAATAGCATACCTATTGTTGCTGGTAAATGCATCTGCGCCATTGACTGAAGCACCAAAGCTTTGTTCCTTAGCTCGATATCGTCTTTTAAACTATTTTCTGAGGATGAAGACAACAGATTTGTAATTGTTTCACGAGCTTCTAACCAGGCATCTTTTCCCAGCGACATAAATTTGTTGAGAGTCCGCTAAAACAAAAATTATTACAACGGTTAATTTTTTTGATTTTGCAAACCGCTATTAGAAATTAGTGATGTCAACCATTTGCACCATTTCAACGATAGAGATAGAAGATTGTTTGTGATTGTGATGGTTGTAATTTATAATTTCTGTTGTATTCTGAATTTATTCTATTTAAGCAAATCATATAATAAAGAGCAGGCAACGAAAACTTAAAAAGCAAAAAAATTTACTAACTTTATAGTTGTAAGAATTTTTTTGGCACAACCCAATATAAGGTTCCCCCAAATTTTAACAAAGTTGTCGTCAGTTTTGGAATTTTTTTGGGTATAAGGGAATAACCACAGGTGGGCAGGGGAGGTTGGGGGGTTATACCAATATATGAGTACGGAGGGGAGGGGCAGGGTTGGGGGGGAGTTAATCCAACCCCTCCCCCAAATTCTGAAAAGGGAGGTTTAACCACCTCCCACTAAGAAGTGGGGGGAGAGAAAAGGTTAACTCCCCCAATTTTGGAAAAATGAAGAAAAAAATATCTTTAAAATGACTATTAACTGCCTCCAAACCTAAGTTTTGAGGTTAAAATGAATGTTTTAAACAGTAAAACGCTCAAAACTGCAATAAAAAGGCCTTTTGACCTAAAATTAGCGTTTTTTACCTATTTTTTCTTTGAAATCGAAAAACGATTTAGGTAAAATGTACTTCAGAAAAAAACGATATGGGTATTTTGCGTTTCTCGGATTTATATGGTTATACCCCCCCAAATTTGGGGTACCCGGGAACGAGGACACCTCCTCCCCTCAAATTCGCCCTTAAGTTTACTCCTCCTTTCTAATCCCCGAATTTTGGCGTACGAAAAATATCTTTTTAGCGTTTAAACAAAAAATGGCAAAACATGTGTCAAGCTACCGCTTTGGAAAAATGGGGGAGTAGGAACTTTAAAAGTTTTTTTTTATATTTTTTTAAAAACATAGTGAGAGGGGGTTGATAATTTTGCGAACAAATATGCAGCCGAAAACTAATTAAAACCTATCAAATTAGAAACGGGTGTTTCTCCTTACAATCTAATATGAATTAATACTTCCCTACCAATTTTTATGATATATAAAAAAATAGCATTAAATAGCACACAGACACAATTGTTTTTTATTAAACAAGTAGAATTAAAAAATTCTTTTTGATTTAAAACAATTAATTAGTTTTAAGTTTTAAGTAGCAAAAACTGAAACAAAAACGACTGACTAACTTTTTGCCAATCTCAAATTAAATTTCACCTTCTTACTTGTTCAAACACATCCTGATATTTTCGAAGTATCGGACCATTAAATAGATGTTTCACTACTGACAAATCAAGAATTTGATCTCCAATAGCAACTCCGATTCTGTGATTATTCTGAAATATTAATACAATATAAAAATAATCTAGTAACAAATCTGAGACACATTTAAAATTTGCAATCGACCATCTCTGGTCGACCCTCCCCCTTCCCTTAAAAACTGGAGGGTACGGCCGGACCTGGAGGATTCCAGACCTGTGCACGGTCTGAAAATGTCCCCCCCCCCCGCTTCTATTGGAGGATTTCCCCCCTTTTTCCTCCCTTTTAGCCCCCCCCCCCCCCCCGCGGAAAAATGAAAAAATACCAAAAAATTATGACGCCATTTTTACCTATCAATCACGCCATCATTGCGAAATTTTTGCAGTTTTTAGCCTATTTCAATGCATTTTAAGCTATTTTAGACCCATTTTTACATTTTTTTCGCTTTTTTGTCCATTTTTTCCTTTTACTTTCTTTTTTCACTTTTTTTCTTTCCCCCCTGCTTGCCCCCCCCCCCGTTTTATTCCCCCTGTTTCAAAAAAGCTCCCCCGTGTCCCGCCCCCCGTTTTGGAATTGCCCCTAACCCCCCGTTTAAACACGGGGGGCAGTGCACAGGTCTGGGATTCCCATAGGATAAAAGTTAAGAATAGTTTGGTACGATTCCTATATACGTCCCAAAATTCGATTTGACCTATCCTAAAGTAAAAAAACACTTATAAAACTTCTTTGCACACCAGGGACGTAACTAGGGGGTGGGCGGAGGGGCGGCCGCCCCCCTTCGAAACGGTCGCCAAATGATAAAATTTGGGGGTTTGCCGAGACTAAAAATTCAAAATTTTCTAGCGCCTTGCTATTCGCTCGGCGTCAAACTATAAAAACCTTTTGGTACCACAATTGATTCCCAAAAAGCAAAAAAAAAAAATTCCACTTCGTTTCGCTTAACGGTCAAGTTCCATAATATGCATCATTCTCACCATTTATCTTGCTTAATGTTATTGAAAAAATTACAATAATTTTAACAAACAATAATTACTACACATCAAGCAAAATAAAAAACCATATTTGGTTGATTTGTGTATACACCAATACCTTTTACACTCCCAAAATTTCCAGCCGCCTAGCAATGGCTCGGTAATTTTTTCTATTAAGTAGCCCAAAAAACATAGAGATGCTGCTCACCTGCTTTGGTATACAGTGAGGGCGTAATCAAGGGGGCCAGAAAGGTCTCTTAATCGGTTTTTTGTGAAATCCAGGCTCCGCCAATGTCTGCTAGCTAAGGTAATTTTAAACTAAGAAAACATGTTTTTACCGCTATAAACATTAGATAATACGTTAATAGGCCAAAAACAGTGTATTATACAGCTTTATCTACGTTTATCCCTGCTTTTTTAACCTTTTTAAAAAAATAGGGGGGAGCTCCGCCCTCTTCTCCCAAAATTTCGAGGGGGGGGGAAGGGGGAGGGGGCAGAACCATACATGGACAAGTTGGTCCGGAGTGGGAGGGGGGTTAAACCCCAAATTAGGGGGGTTAAAATCCGACAAACGCAAAATACCCATATCGTTTTTTTTCTGGAGTGTATTTTACCCATATCGTTTTTCGATTTTAAAGGGAAAATACGTAAAAAACGCTAATTTTCGGTCAAAAAACCCTTTTTATATCATTTTTGAGCTTTTTGTTGCTTAAAACATTCATTTTGACCTCAAAACCTAAGTTTGGAGGCAGTTAGAAGTCATTTTAAAAACATTTTTTTCTTCATTTTTCAAGAATTGGGGGGTTAACCTTTCCCTCCCCCGCCCACTTCTGAGTGAGGGGGGGGGTTAAACCTCCCTTCCCGGCTCATAACTCCTGTAGCCGCACTCATAAAGCGCGATTAACCAAGGATTAACCAACGATTGTTGATTGGCTTTTGCATTGGCTCACATAATATAAGATAAATAGATAAAAGACTCAATTCCTTTAAATAATGATTAATAATGTAAAATAAACTTATAACATAATCAAACATACAGAGGAATTAAATTTTTATTAATTTAAATTAATAATGTGACCCAATGCAAAATCGAAATAAAAATCGTCTTTTTTAATTCTATTTTTTTTTATTTCGAAATTAAAAATTAACAATATCATGTATTTAACTTTTTTCAAATATTCTTAAAATTTGACAATTATTTACATAAAAATACTTTAGTTAAAACAGTATGTATATTTTTAAAGTCATAAAACATAAAAAAAGTCCCAAAACCGCGTTTAAAGTGAGTTTTTATCCGCTTTTTAATCCGATTCTCTCCTTGTCCATAAAAAAAAGACGTCCATACTTAATATTTGGTTAATCCTTGGTTAATCGCGCTTTATAAGTGCGGCTACTGATGAAAAGCTCAAATCTCAAAAATAGCCACAAAAATCAAGTCTACGTACGGATCCGATTTCTTTAGAGTATAAAGATGTTTTATAGGTGTATTTTACTTTAAGGTCGGTCAAATAAAGTTTTGGAACGCGAATAGTTTGATATTTAAAAAAAAAGGTTTTTCAAGCAGGAATTATTTGCGCGGTTTCTTGTGACAATCGTAAAAACAATAAAAACACTTACTTACATTATTAGAAGTTGAAAAGACGCCGTATGGCAGATTTTGTAGCGGAAAATGTGAATCTGGTGCAACTGCAACGAAACTTTCCATAGTTATAAGATAAATTGATCGGCTTCCGCGCCTTGTGACGTGGCTGGTTCTCGCAGTAACAACGGCAAACTGTAAATTCCACCGACACCGACACTGACACGGCAAACACTAAATTCCACCGACTCCGACTCCGACTCCGTCCAAAATCTACCGTAACTTACCGTAGTTTTTAAAATTATGCAAATTTTCTCATTGTTCAATTGATTATGCCTTTTTTGTGCAATAAAAATAGAAATTAGTAAGATTTTGAAATGCAAAAGTTTCTAAAAACTTCCAGCATTCCAAAATAAATATAATGTATTCCAAAATAAATATTATTTTTCTTTAAGCAGTAATAAACAATTCGGCATTTTAGAATCTTTTAAGTGTTTTTAGGATTTTATCTTGATTTTTAGGTTTCACTTAGGCTTAGGAAAAATAAAGTTTTTTGTCTTAATTTTTTCTTGCAAAATTTTGTAACATTAAAACATCTTTGATATTTGTTAGAACTAATGTTTCAATTAAAAAACCCAAAATCGTGAATCATTAACCTAAACCAAACCCTAAATTGTAAATTCACATGAAAAATTTTTAATCAAACAAAACAATCTAAACCATGTTCTTGCACTAGAATAATAATTGGAAGTTTATCGGTTTTTCGAGATTAATTATATTTCATTTTAAATTCACTAATTTTATGGTTTTAAACTTAATTTAATGCTTTTTATGGTGTGATTCAGTTAAAAATTGTCAATTTCTAAAAATTTACACTTAAAAAAGCTAAATTGACTAAAAAAGCATTCAAAGTTGCTCAATTTACTCGAATTTGTGTTAATTCTGCCTAACCTGCACATCATTATAAAATTTGCAGAAATTTGAGGCGGAGTCAGAGTCGGAGTCGGTGGAATTTAGTGTTTGCCCACTGACACCGTCTCAAATCTACGCAAATTATATTTTGATGCGCAGGTTCGGCTTAGGCTTACAATAAAATTGGCATAATATTAAAAATTACGGTGAATTACGGTAGATTTTGGTCGGTGTCGGTGTTGGTGGAATTTACAGTTTGCCGTAGCCGCACTTATAAAGCGCGATTACCCAAGGATTAACGGCTAACGGTAATTCCCATGGACCATGGACCAACTCGGACCCAACATGGACCCGCCCATGAGGGGTGAAACACTCTCTTTAACAATACAAATCAATATAAAATTGTTAGTTTTAACTTTTAAAAGGCTTAGGCTTAGGCTTAGATTCACACTAAGCCTAAGCTTAAGCCTAAGCCTGAAGTGCACTAACATTTTTATATTGATTTGTATTGTTAAAGAGAGTGTTTCACCCCTCATGGGCGGGTCCATGTTGGGTCCGAGTTGGTCCATGGTCCATGGGAATTACCGTTAGCCGGATTAACCAACGATTGTTGATTGGCTATTACATTGGCTCACATAATAAAAGATAAATTGATAAAAGACTCAATTCATTCAAATAATGATTAATAAATGTACAATAAACTTATAACATAATCAGACATACCGAGGAATTAAATTTTTATCTATTTAAATTAATAATGTGACCAAATTCAAAATTTAAATAAAATTAGTATTTTTTAATTTTTTTTTATTTCTAAATTAAAAATTAACAATATCACGTATTTAACATTTTTTCAAATATTATTAAAATTTGAAAATTATTTATATAAAAATACTTTAGTTAAAACAGTATGTATATTTTAAAGTCAAAGAACATTTTAAAAAGTCCAAAAACCGCGTTTAAAGTCAGTTTTTATCAGCTTTTTAATCCGATTCTCCCTTTGTCCATGAAAAAAAGACGTCCATACTTAATCTTTGGTTAATCCTTGGTTAATCGCGCTTTATAAGTGCGGCTACGGACGTTTACAACAACTTGGCCGGAATTCACAAAGAGGGTTAATCTTCGGGCAAGCACTAAAAGACACCTACTACACCGACGGACCGACCGAGGGGTGAAAATTAGGCAAGCACTAAAAGACACCTACCACACCTACTACACCTACTACACCGACGGACCGACCGAGGGGTGAAAGTCCGCTTGTTACTAAAAATTTCCCTAAGCAATCTAAGCAAAACCTTAAAATCAAGCTAAATTTAATGTTTTGTTTGATTTTGAGGTTTTGCTTAGGTTGCTTAGGTCGGTCGGTGCAGTAGGTGTAGTAGGTGTGGTAGGTGTCTTTTAGTGCTTGCCTGAAAGCCTCTCTTGTTACTAAAAATTTCCCTAAGCAACCTACAGTAAGCAAAACCTTAAAATCAAGCAAATTTAATGTTTTGTTTGATTTTGAGGTTTTGCTTAGGTCACTTAGGTCCGTCGGTGTGGTAGGTGTAGTAGGTGTCTTTTAGTACTTGCCTAATCTTCGGGCATTCTTCAAGTATAACGGCAAGCACTAAAAGACACCTACTACACCGACGGACCGACCGAGGGGTAAAAGCCTCTTTTGTTACTAAAAATTTCCTAAGCAAAACCTTAGAATCAAGCTAAATTTAATGTTTTGTTTGATTTTGAAGTTTTGCTTAGGTTGCTTAGGTCCGTCGGTGTAGTAGGTGTGGTAGGTGTCTTTTAGTGCTTGCCAAGTATAACCCATTTAATTACATGGACTACTTTAGGTATAGACGAACTAACAGTTTAAATCCCTTATTTTTCATGAAAATTATCGTAAGAATACTTATAAATGACCTGATCGTGAACTGTAGACCCTAGTTTCCCTAAGCAATCTAAGCAAAACCTAAAAATCAAGCCAAATTTAAACTTTAGTTTGATTTTAAGGTTTTGCTTAGGCTGCTTAGGGAAACTAAGGTCTACACTCCACGATTCAGGTTGCTCATTAGTTTTATCTTGACAAAATTTTTAAGTTTACGTGTTTTTTTAAGATTTATCAAAAAACTATTTTATTTTAATTAATTGTACTTGAAAAATAAGGGATTTAAACTGTTAGTTCGTCTATACCTAAAGTAGTCCATGTAATTAAATGGGTTATACTTGAAGAATGCCAATCTTCGTGCTAGCTCGGTGTTAGTTAATCCGGACAAATTACAGTAGGTTTCGGTATACCTGGGGCTAACTCTGTTAAAATTTCATTAAACAATAAAAAAAGATATAAAAAGCAAAATTTAGAGGAATTATTTGTATAAAAAAACTAATAAACTTTTAAATCTCTATTAAGTAATTGCAAATTTGTGTAAAAAGTGGCAGAACAAAATATTGTAAATATATGTTAAACAAGGAATTTTTCGAACAAAAAAAATAAAATTAGCCGCGAAGCCTACTGTTACTTGTCCGAATTAACTAACACCGTGCTAGCACCCAAAAATACCGTAGTTTACACGGTGCTTACACCGAATACTACTGTTACTTGTCCGGATTAACTAACACCGTGCTAGTACCCAAAAATACCGTAGTTTACACGGTGCTTACACCGAACACGGTGTTTGCACCGTGTTTATCCCGCTTTGTGAATTCCGGCCCTTACGGCATTATGGCAAACTGTAAATTTCACCGACACCGACACCGACCAAAATCTACCGTAATCTACCGTAATTTTTAGTATTATGCAAATTTTACCGGAATTTTGTCATTTACGTATTTTTCGTGCAATATTTCATTGAAATTAATCAGAAAGCTTTTGGTGTTCTTCAAAAAATAATTTCAGGATTTGCATAATATTCCGAAAAATATTCAATAAAAAGTTAATTATTTGACATTTTCAAAAAGATATTTTTAGGCTTTTATATTTATTTTTAGGTTTTGCTTAGGCTTAGGAAAAATAAAGCTTCTTTGGTTTGAATTAAGAAGTGTTTTCCTGTTAAACTTTTTAACATAAAAAACAGTTTAATATTTGTTATAACAAAAGTTTCAATTTAAAAATCAACACCGTGAATCCTAAGCCTAAACCCTAGATTCAAATAAAAATTTTTAATTAAACAATTTAAAACAAAATTTAAAACTGTGTTCTTAAACTTAAATAATAAATTGGAAATTTACCAGTTTTCTTTAATCAATTATATTATATTTTAATTATATTCTATTTTAATTTATTTGCTTTTAAATTTAATTTAATGCTTTTTATAGTGTATATATATAGTGTAATACATTAAAAAATAGTTAGTTTTACAGAAATTTATATGCAAAAAGCTAATTTGCATTAAAAAACGTTTAAAATTCTTTAATTTGCTCAGTTTTGGTTAATTCCGCTTAACCTACACATCAATATATAATTTGCGTAAATTTGAGGCAGTGTCGGTGTCGGTGGACTTTACAGTTTGCCTCGGCTAACGGTAATTCCCATGGACCATGGACCAACATGGACCAACATGGAACGCGTCCACGAGGGGTGAAGGCCTCTCAACAGGTACCGTGCAAATTCCCACTTGTCAAAATCCCCACTACTTTTAAACGGCTTGGGCTTAGGCTTAGGCTTAGGGTCTAAGCCTAAGCCTGAGGTGCACTAACAACTTTATATTGTTTTGTATTGTTACACTGAGGCTTTCACCCCTCATGGACGCGGTCCATATTGGTCCATGGTCCATGGGAATTACCGTCAGGGTTCACGGAGGTTAGATCGTTGACAATTCAAGAACAACCCACTTTAAAGGTCAACAGAAAGAAAATACAATATGAACTTCTCTAAACATGGACGAACTACTAGTTTAAAACCTTATTTTTCAAAAATAACCCATTAAATTAAAATAGCTTTTTTAATAAATGTTAGACAAAGTGTTAAATTTAAATTAATTATCATGATAAAACTCATAAACAACCTGAATCGTGGACTATAGACCTTAGTTTTCCTAAGCAACCTAAGAAAAACCTTAAAATCAAACAAAACATTAAATTTAGCTCCTAAAGTCCACAATAAATTTTATCTGTGATAATTGTATACACGATAATTTATTCGAAAAATAAGGGTTTTAAAAATCCATCTTTTCGGTGAATACTTGATTGGGTTATACTTGAGGTGTCCGGAAGAAATACATTCTGCATAATATCTTCGGAAAGAATCTCTTCTGCAATAATAACTTTTGCAAAAATACATTCCTGTAAAATATCTTCGGAAAAAATAATTTCTCGCCGTGCGTCGCAAAAGATATTATGCTGGAAGGTATTCTTTCCGCCCTTCTAACGCTGAACGTTGCATCAATAAACAGACGAGTGAGACGTGCAGCAGATTGAAAATAAACAAATCGTATAATTTAAAACATTACATAACTATTAATAACAAAAATATCAACATTTTTTAAAAGAAGCATTATTTAATAATGTATCATAATACAATTTAGCTTGATTTTTAGGTTTTGCTTAGGCTTAGAAAAAATAAATTTAATTAAAACAAAGTTTTGAATAATTTTTAAAACATTTTAGAATGTTTTGTACTGAGTTTTTAAAACTATAAAGTTTGGCACAGTGGAATAAAAATAAATCGTATTACTTAAAACATTACAAACTATTGATAACAAAAATCGGATTTTTTTAAGAAAGCATTATTAAAAAATCCATCACAATGCAATTTAGCCTGCTTTCAAGCTTTTGCTTAGGCTCGGGAAAAATAAATTTAATTAAAACTAAGTTTTCATTTTAGATTTTAAAGCCTTTTACACAAGTATGATTTTATACTTTGAGTTTGTAAAAGCATTTAGTTTTTAATTTGTTCATAAGCAAGTAATTTTAGTTTTAGAATTAAACGGACCAGCGTGTTATTTAATTTAGTAATTTATTTTAATAAATTTAATAGTGTATTAATTTATATTTAAAGCGTAGTGCAGTAATTTAACACAATTCAACATCGATTCTTTTTGGAGATTTGTAAAAGAACTTCAAAATGACGAATCAACGCTGTGCACACTCGAACATGTTTAGTGGTGATTTTAGTACACTATATACCGCCTATCTCATGGTGCAGTTTTAACCAATCTTTCAGAATTAATTAACCTTTTATTTAGTAATTCAGGTAAAAAGTATATCATAGTCAGTTATCACAAATGTTATTATTCGGATATACCTATTACACGAGAAAACTCGTTTTTTACTAAAGAGCAAATTTTACAGATGATAAAATTTGTAGTTGCAAATTCGTATGTGCTTTTTGCTAAAGAAATATTCTGGCAAAGTTCCAATATTCCGATGGGGTCAAACTGTTCGACGCACATAGCAGATCTCACTTTATCATTTTTAGAATTTATATATTTAAAATCAAATATTAGAAATCGAATCAAGTCGAAATACACGTTTAGATATATAGACGATTTACTTAGTTTTAATTGTAGTAATTTTTATGCAATTTGTAAAGATATATATCTTTTCGAATATCCACTTACTGACACAAGTATTTCGAACAAAGTAGTTAATTATTTGGACATAAATATTAAAATAAATGCCGAAGGTAAACTAAACATTAATGTATTCAATAAAACAGATGATTTTAATTTCAAAGTTATACGTTATGTTCGTAAATCCAGTAATGTAAGTAGAAACATAGGGTTAAATGTATTTTTTACGCAAATTGTTCGAATTTCTCGGATTTGTTCAAATAAAAATTATTTTTGTGATAAAATTTGTGAACTATCTTTGAGTGTATAAGGTTTTTTTAGCATGGGTTATAATCAAACCATACGGTGAAAAAGGTGGCATAAAAATTGATTTTGAGGGTTATTTTTTCTCATTCCTGTGGTGCTCCCAGTGCGGCACAAGACTGCAGAACTTTAGATGCTCTCGAACCCCTCCCGGTGAAAAGTAACGCTTGGACTGTATTGCTGATGCACTGCCCCTGCAGCGCTCCTTATACAACCTCAAGGAGGTTCGTTTTGTATATTTAATTTATATTAATGTTCAGTATTCGTTAGGTGTTTATTTTTTATTAATATTTATATATGCATTTCTATGATAACTCTTTGCGAAATAGCACTTATGTTGTGCATTGAGTTTGATGTTTTTAAATGCTAATCATATTGTTAATAGATTTTGCAAATAAAAAGATTTGGATATATTTAATTACGCAAAAACATATGGACACTATGTTGTAAATTTAAGACAAAGTTTTTTGGCAAATACATATTTCTAAAAAAACATATTAACGGAACGGTATGCCAAATAACCGAAGTGAGACCATAAATGTATTGCTATAGTATTCAAATATTAGACTAATTTAAGAAGTAATTTTGTGAACTAAAACTAAATATGACCCCAGAAAATGTTATTCCAACAACTATTTTGTATTCGTAAATCATACAATTTTTAATATTTTTTTGTTATTGAATATTTAAAATTTATTATGTCGCCATGGCAATTTCAGCACTGTGAACAAAAAGTTTTCAATATGCGGAAATTCAATAATAAATCATTCCTTGAGCGATTGCTTTTTGGACTGACCGTTAGATCAGGGTATAGATAAACCACTAGCGGAACGTTAACAAAGCTCTGTGACACCTACGTTGTATGTGTCCCTTCCGTGAAAACTCAAAGTACAAGAGTTAATAAAAGCCGATTATGTTTTCCTTTAAATTGTCAGGCCTTAGAGTAATGGCTAGCACACCAGAGTCGACTTTGGAGTTTACGGGTTCAATTACTGTATTGGTCAAATTTTCCGATAAATTTGCTATTTAAAATTTGCAACGCCTGGTTATTGGGTTGTCACAGTTGTTAAAACAGATTTCAGGTAGCGGGGCGCTAGACAAACTAGTGTGCACCCCCATAGTTCACTACCAATTTCTTTAAGGTTGTTTTCAGCTTTTTGCTGAGGACTTTCACTTCTCACCGAAAAGCGATTACCGTTTGATCTGATTCTTAGATCAAAGTATTTGAAACACTAGCGAAGCATTAACAAAATTTTTTCTCATAATTAATGTTTCGCTGGTGGTTCATACACCCTAATCTAACGTCAACCCAAAGGCGATCGTTTAAGAATCTGCGAGGTGAAATTGTTTAATTGTTTTGTCTTAAAATACAACAATAAAACAATAAAAAATGTATCCCAAAAGTTAATCTCGGTATTATTGATTTTTTCACGTTAAGATGGCAAAAAGTTATCCTAGGTTAACTTTTAATCAGTCTTTATTGTGCGGGCCCCCGATGCTGATGTGATTTTAAATGTGACCAGTTTAATATCGAGATACTGAACAAAAACAAACACAATACCAGTCTGCACAGTTTATATGAGTGTTTAACGGTTATTAACAAATATTATTGTTATTATTACCAAAGTGGTTTACTCATCATATTTATACACAATAGTCACATGCTTCAGTAGTAGTCAAACTCAAGTTAGTGTTTCTTCAACACCATTCTCAGGTGTTTCAATCCATCGAACCAGAAAGCCGAGTGAAAGCTGATGTTGCTGAGGATCATTATATATTCCCCAATGACGAAAATCGTGTGAGCTTGGAGAAAACAGACGTCCAAGTACACGCGGTAAGCGAAGAAAAAAATCGCGCCACCAATAAAGAACAGAAAGGAGGAAATTATTTGCACCTTTAAACCTTTTCGGGATTCCGGATTTCTCCGATGTATGTCGGTTTTGAAATGAAAGAAAATATGGAAAGCCATCACGACCAACGCTGAACAGCCAAAGGTATAAATACCTTTCACGTGAAGATAATGTCTAAAAATAAAACCAAAATTTCATCATAATTTATAACGTTCAAAGCTAGTTTTCATATTTGAATCAGGAATCCATAAGAGTAGAGGATGTCAAACTGTGTTTTAAAGGTGCGGTATACTAAATCATGGTGTATTTTTTTTCGATTGGTTTTTGGTATTTTTGTTTTTTTTTTTTTTTTTTTTTTTTTTTTTTTTTTTTTTTTTTTTTTTTTTTTTTTTTTTTGTTTTTTTTGTTGGTGTTTTTGTTGGTTTTTTTTTTTTGTTGGCTTTTTTTTGTGTGTTTGGTTGGTTTGTGTTTGTTGTTTGGTTGTGGTCTTTTTGTTTCGTGTTTTTGGTTTTTTTGTGTTTTTTGTTGTTGCTTGTGTTGTGGTTTGTTCTTTTTTCTTGGGTGTTGGCTGTTTTCTTGTGTGGTGTTTTCTTTGTGTGGTGGGTTTCTTGGTGTTGTGGGGGTCTGTCTTGTGTTGTTGTTTTTTGTTTTTTTGTTTGGGCTGCTGTGGTAGAGTTTTTTTGGGTCTTTGTTTTGTTCTTGTTTTTCTTGTCTGTGTTGTTTTGTGGTTGTTTTTGTTTTTGTAGGTTTCGTCTGTGGTTTCTTCGGCTCTATAAGAGTCTAGTCTAGTCGGAGCTTTCTTAGTTTCTTGTATTTAATCTCTCAGTGATCTAAGAAAAGACTTTTTCATTTTTAGCCTGTGGGTTTGGGGTGGGGTGGTGTTTGGCGTCTGGGGGTGTGGGTGGGGGGGTGTGGTTGTGGGGTGTGTTGGGCCTGTGGGGGTGTGTTGTTTTTTGTTGTTCTGTTTTATAGTTGTTATGTTCGTTTTAAATAGTGTCCTTGTAGTTGTTTCTTATAGTCTTCCGTTCTCTGTTGTTTCAATCGATGCGTCAAGTTTCACTGAGTAAAAAATTGTATTACAAAAAAAAATTAATTTTAGCGGTTGTCTAGATATTATCGCTTCATTATTCCATCGATTTTTTGCCGCAAAACCACCCTTGATTTTTTTCGCTAAAAAACGATACGACGGCAGTAATTTGTTGTGCAAACTTTACGGTTTTATAAGCAAGTTTTACACATCTGAGCGAGTAGTGGTCGTAGTGGGGGTTAGTTGAGAAAAGTGAGTTCGCGTCTATTTTATCGATTTCGAGCCCTGGTTAATACATTGTTTGATTTTTCATCAAACAAACATAAAACTATTTTGATTGTTTACAAAATATATCTGTGTTTATCTTGTTTTTTTATTTCAAAACTAATAATTTTACATTTAGCGCTCACTTCAAGTTTACTTTTCACTTAACCCTGCACTGTTTTTTTATTAAAAACTCAAATTATAATTTAAATTAATACACAATCAACTATGATTTAAATATCCTTAAAAACGAACGAAACTTAAAGTACGAAAAACGCAATATCTCGACAAATATCGCATAAATTTTAACCATCAACGTATGAAATTAAAATTAAATATGGCCGGTTTTTGAGCGCATAATTTGTAACTTAAATTTTTATACGAATGAGCAATTTTTTAGTGCAGAATTACCGAAGAAACACCTTTTTTGATGAGTCATATTCTCCTGAACCACTAAAGATATTTTAATGAAAAAATTTTTGTGGGCAGCAGTCAAATTTTCACGAAAAATCATCAAAATTGAAGACAAAAAAAATTTGACTCCGTAGCGCATCTTTAACAAATAATATTTAGAATACTCATCATTTAAACCGTACATATCTTATTTCCTGTCTTTTGTATGCTTATTTCTATATCTTTTCCTTTGGCCCTAAAAATGAAACTTCTTTTGTAAAAGTACATATAATACTTATTATATTTGGGTATAAAAAAAACAACAAAATTATTCATATAAAAATAAGGTAAATAACTCACTTGGAACAAATCATGGCTAAACCAATCAATTCAAGTATGGAAAAAACAGTAAGTACATCCGACAGTCCTTGATATATTTTTGACTTTTTTTGTTTGGACGTAAAATTTAGACAATAAACCTAAAATACGCAAAATATATTGAGATTTACAAGTACTGCATAAGTTTAAAAAACCTTTTAAGGTCACATATTTAACTTTTTTAACTATTATATTTGTTGATCTTACAAGTACTTTTATGGTTTTAAAAATATTTGGACTGATTCTTTTCGATAATTTTAAGTTAGTTCGGAGACAAAAACATATTTCAGACTGCAAAATCTTATCAGAATGAAAATGTTCATATTGATATTTCCACAAAAAATATTTTGTGTTTAGGTTGCAAAATTAGAGCCCATTTGGTAAAAATCTGATTTGGTAACAAATAAATAGACAGCCAAAAACCATGCGTCTAATAATAGACTTATATTTTTAATAATCAGTAATAATTAAAGATAAATTTTATCAGGGTGAAAATAGATGAGTGGTAAAGTAACCAATTGTTTTTGAGAAAATAACACGTGCAAAGAAACACATGACGCAACTAAATAATAATTGGTTACATAACCGCTGGAAACTTTTCATTAATTTTTCTTGCTTACGGGTTTACTGTTTATTTCTTCGTGAGGGAGAGTGGTTACGCGTACGCCCTTAATTTCAGCCTGCAAAACTTTGGCTTTAGACAATATACAAACACATTCAGGTAAGATAATTTTTTATTGATTTTGTTTGCTAAAAAAAAATTGTAATTAATTTGTATTTGCCTTATTTTGTATATTTTATCGACCAAAAAAGGGTTTTTATAATAAAACTGTTTAATTCTTAACCAATAGTTCTCTTATCTAATGCAGAATGAAAGAAAACCAATATAAAATCTATGGGTTTCTGACTCACTGTATTTATGCGTAAAAATGTGGCAGTTACATTATTTTATACAGGATCAGTATGAGTAATGCAGTCATGGACGATTTACGTGATTGAAAAAATTCAATTTAAGAAAATTGCGTTTTTATTGTCTTTCGCTGTACAATCATTGTTTTTAAGAGATCAAATTGAAAACTACATAAAATTTGTGTTTATGATTGATTTATATTTGGCTGACCGCGAAAAAAAATGCAGACACGAGCAGACCAATTAAAATTGTGCGGTTATGACGTGTTTTTTCAACAAATAAGATTGAGTTCCAAATTAAGCAATGTAAATATTATTAAAATATAGTTTTGATCTTTATTATTTAATGGCTTTCGTTAAAAAATTTGAATAGTTTTATTGTTAAATAGTCGATTCAATACTGAAATTATCGAGGTCAGCTAGATTTTATTTGCCTATAAAGCACTTTAATTATTTGATTTAGTTTATTGAAAACAATATTTTTTTACTTTTTTTACCTTAACATACATTAACGTTGTAGCTATTCGCTGAACTGTGACCAAATAAATGCAACTCCAAAAAACTAATCTTTGAGGAAAAACCATCTGAATTATCGTTGAATCCAATTATTATTACTATTTCTTTTATTTATATGGTAAATTAACAAAAAAATCGCAACATAATCTAACATACATGTATATGTAGAACTAATTCTAAGTGCATTTTAACTAGCAAAAAATCACCGAAATTATTAGTACTACAAATTTTTATTGCAAATTTTTTATGGGAAAGATGTCAATTCCAAAAAAAAATTTAAGATTTATTACTAGATTAGTAGTTCAAGAAATAAAAAAGTGGTATCGCAAAATGACTACTAATACCACACTGAAAAAATATAAACTGAAATATAAAATAAAATAATAATATTGTATCAAATAATAGTCTATTTATTTATCAACACGTTATAGATGTGTTTATCTAAGACAAATTGCTGAAAAACTATGTAGTTAATGTTAAGTTTTAAATTTTAGCGCCTATACGCCTACATAAATATTTTTTAAGGATATATTTATAAATATACCCTTCAAAAATATTTTAAGTGCTATACCACATTCTGTAGAACAGTGCTCGAAATTAGTTTATCTTATACTCATTTAAGTGCGCCATCGTTTAAGCACGATTTTTTTAATAAAAAGGTGTTGCAGATTCAACGTTTTACATCTTGAGTTGCTCTGGAAGCGGTCGGCAACAACATATAGCTGTTATTGCACACTTGATCGAAAGGTGTCATCTGTAATAGACTAAATACAGCATTTAATAATCGTTATAATTATTGAATATTGTGTTTTCTTAATTTTATTGTCATTCATGAGACATTTATATGCGGCCAAATTTTTTTAGTTTTTTTTTTTGAAACAAAATTAAACTGAAAGTGGCTATGATTTACTAAGGAATGTTACAAAATATTTGATTAAAAGTATACATGCCAAATATTTACAGTATATAAAACTTTTAGTAAACGAGTAAATATTAATAAATTGTTCAAAGTTTTATAACACTTTTTTAATACTAATCTATATTACGATATTTTACTAATACATATTTGAATTTCAAAATTTTACTGTCAATTTTTATATTAGCAAAGTTTTTTAAAAAAATGCGGGACCTTTAGAGCCACAAGGAGAAAACTTGGATACATCGAAATTTCTTGGGAACTTGGAGCTTTTAGGAAAAAGTTGGTTTGGAATTAGATTTAGGCTTTGCTTAGGCTTAGGTAAATGTTTTAGCGATTTTTCTTTTGGCTTCAAGTTCCCAATTTAGGGCTCCAAGTTTCCGCTTAGTGCTCTAATTTTCCTATTTTTTGGCTCCAAGTTCCCTCGGCTTCATCGACCCTAAATCAAATACTTATGAATTAGTTTAGTTTTAATATAGTTTTGAAAATAAAAAAATACAAAATCAACCTATCCTAATAAATTATACGCTTTTTATTTAATGTTTAGCTGTATTATATAGTCTGTTAAATTGTCGAACCTCTTCATATTGAAAAGAAAGCGAATAAACTAAACAAAATAAAAATCCAAAAGCTGGGGGTAAAATGGATGAAGTATAAATAAATTTCCCGTTCCATAAAGCCAACAGCATTGCTTCATTAATTATAGTTATTTGTTTTTGTCCACCAAAATTTTTTTTTAATTTGGAGCGTTAGCAAGTAAATTTATTCTTTAACTTCTCAATACCATTTATGAAAAGTTTATCACATGCTGGTTATATTTCAAGATAGATCCTAAAACAAAATACACGCAAAAATAGTACCATGTAAGCGAAAAAAAGGAACAGAAGTAAAAATAAAATTTTCGAAAATAAAATAATACAACTACAATCTTCAAAAATAAAATTAAAACATGGGTATTTTGAATAAATACCCTAAATAAATTGAATTCGTTGATAGTGGACGGATGTTGATAAAACTTTGCCAAAAGACAGCTTAGATAGCAAAAAACTAAACACTAATTATGTTTGATATCGACTAATACATAAGTTTAACGGAATTATTTTTTTAAAAAACAGTCGGCCACGGTGTGTTTTTTTAAATTCTACTCTAAAATTTTTATAAATAACGATTAATTTTAAACTTTCACGATGTTCAAAACCCTCCCATTTAAACGAAAGTCGTTTAGTTTTAAAAATTGTCATAGCATTATCACGCTATTGAGTCACTTCAAACCAATGAACGCTTGTGCAAAAATTTATCACCAATTTTCGGCTCCTCCCACTTTTATTCACACAAAGCAAACATATAGCCGTAAATCACGAATGGTACCCGCCATTTGAGGGTCCTTAAA
>JASAMX010031985.1:0-12179 GCA_030248175.1 Microlaimidae sp. YZB2_3 | reverse complement strand
CTTGTGCGTGCTGTTCGTTAGGTTATGTACTGCTGACCTAATTCGTTAAAAACGTGACTCCACCAGCTTTTTAAAGATTTTAATATGATTATTGTTAAAAAATTTGAAATCGGTCGTTCAATAAATTGTTTGCTCAAGTAGGGGAAATTTTTATAAAAATTCTCAGGACTAACTTCAACACTTTGTTCGTTAATTGATCGCTCCTCAAGGAAAACGGCCTATAAATTTTTTTGGTAAAAGTTTATTTGTTGATTTATGTTGGAGTATCAATTTGGGTGTAATTAGCTCGATTGATTACGTTATTAATAGAGCTAATAAGCGCCGAATAATTGGAAGTCTTAATAAAAAAATCTGCAATATTTTTTTCGACGATTTTAATATATTGTAATTGTGGAGGGTAACTGACTTATAATGTTGTTATTTTTGCCATACACAAAAATGTAATCAGTGCATCACATAATTTTGCTTGTTTGCTTGTTTGCACAATAGTCAGTGGCTGAAATTAAGTTTGACCGATTTTAAGTCAGTAACCCTAAGTATTTGAAATATAAAACAACAATGGTGAGGTACCTGAGATTTTGACTGGTTCCAAGGCGCCAAGCAGGCATTGTTCAAAGTAACCGCAGTTATTGGCTAAGGCTTCGATGAATTTATTTCTGGAGAACCAGCCCTGCAACCAAACCCTCATCCACACAACTTTAGAGTCCAGCATGGCCGCTGCCAGGAGTGGATTGGACCAGGATGTACAATCGGTGTTACCGCATCCTTAAATTATCGCAATTCGTCATCACTATTGCAAAATGAGCCACAATTCATATAAAAGAATGCGACTGTCACTCATAATAAATTTCAAACAAGACCTTTTTAACTAGAGAATGAGTCACAGCCACGTGTATTTTTATGACTGTGGCTCATTTTGCCGTAGTAACGACGATTTCTTCTAATAGTAGCCCAGCCTCTAATAGTATCCTACCCTTTTGCACCCATTAAAAATTAGTAGCCTAGCCTCTAATGGAAGCCTAGGCTACTAAAAGAAAAATGCACGCAATTTTTAGGACGGTTTTTGTGCACGCGTTATTTTAATTTTTTAACTTTGCTGTAAAAATACCGGTTACATAAAAAGAAAAAGGATGTCTAATGAAAAAGACAATGTCAATAGTACGGTTTGGTTCATTGTCATTTGAAGAAAACAGAATTTTGTTGGATATTTGTAGCGTAATTTGTTTTCCAATGTCGTTCTTTGAACACTACACCTCGTTTTTTTGTTAAAAAATAGTAGCCTAGCCTCTAATAGTAGCCTACTCCTAATAGTAGCCCACCCTTTTGCACCTAATAAAAAATACTACTATTATAAGAAATACAGTAGGTCAATTTCGTCAACATATTTTTTTTCTTTTTTACAATAATTTGTATTTGTATCTGCTATTAATTTAGTAACTTTTTTTATATTGCGTTTTCCTGTGAAAAACTAAGACGGCGTACATCATAAAATCCAATTAGGCCCGCATGTCCGGGTCTATAGACCCGCACGTCCGGGTCTATAGACCCGCACGTCCGGGCCTAGACCCGCATGTCCCGGCTTAGACCCGCACGTCCGGGTCTAGACCCGCATGTCCGGGTCTAGGCCCGCATGTCCGGGTCTAGACCCATTTGTCCGGGTGTAGACCCGCATGTCCGGGCCTAGACCCGAACGTTCTGGCAAGAGGAAATCAGTTATTGTATACGAGACGAGGGTATTGGGCGAAGAAAAATTACCATCATAAATTGGAATATTGTTTACCGGCAGGAGTTTGATTGCAAACATACTACAATTTTTAAAAGTCATTTTTAAACAAAAATTACATGTTTTTTTGTTTAATTAAAGTGTATAGTCAAAATCAAAACTAAATAAAACCTTAAAAACACTGTAATATTTGTTTTTAGCTAATTAAAAAAGAAATCCTTTAAAAGTAATTTTGTTTATATAATTTTATTTCATTAATTAGCAGATACTAGGGATGTTCATAACTCGAAGCTTCAAAGACCTCTTTTCTTTTTATAAATATTTATGAAAAACTAAAATTTAAAATAGTAAAAATTTTAATAACATAGGAACATCATTTGGGCGATTTAGCCATGTATTTAAGATAAAAAAATATTAGAGTAGACAGTAGAGAGCCTATGGTACGTTTTGTAATTTACTTTTTTCTTCTAAAGTGATGCATAAATGCATCACTGTATTATAAATTCATTTTTATCTTCATGGCTTTGACACAAATTTCACCATGTGGGGGAGGTCAAATTTAACCCCCCTTAAAAGCATTGTAAAAAACAAAAATCGTCAAAAGAGTCACGAAAACGACAAGAAATGACAAAATGTCATTAAATAAATCATTAAAAACTAATAGGTTGTTTATTACTTTACTAAATTATGGATTTAAAAGAATACAATACATAAAATTGTAATATTTTTATGTAATATTGAATCAAAAATTTAAAAAATTTGTAAATAAATGAATATTATTTATCTTCTTCTTAAAAGAGAGAAATGCAATTAAACTAAACAAAAAATAATAAAATTTGAAGAAATGATACTTTCGATTTGTTTGGATTTTTATGCAAAATAAAGTCTCCTTCTCTTTAAAATTTATACAAAACAGTAAACAAAATTAGAAATATTTTGTCTATTTATTGTTTGTTTGTTTGTTGTTTCGAAACAAAACAAAGTTTATATAAGCCATTTACGTCGTGCCATTGATGTGCAGTAGCCGAGTGATTAGGAAAAATGGAGTTTTAATTTACCGATACCGGGTTTAAGTTCTTTCTACTGAATGATTATTTTTTTCTTAATTTTTTGGTTTATACATTTTGTTTTATTGGTTTTACACATTTTTAGGTTTTATTTTAAATATTTTTGTCTAATTTAAATTCTTAATATATTGGTTGTGTAAAAAATATTGGTGCAAATAGCAGAGAGGTTTATTTCAAAACAATTGAATTTAGGCATATCGTCGTGTCATTATTTGCTTTTTTGAAGTAAAATTTTAAAACTAAATTAAAAAGTTTTTTGCTTCTGGGTAAAAAATGTCTGTTTAATTAATTGGGTTTTTTTAAATATCTGTGTGTTCCGACATTGAATTTTTTACAAATATTAATTAAAAAGTTTTTTTTTGGTTTCTTTGAAAAACCTTTTACAGCTCTTCTTTGATTGCTTTAACAAATATTATTAATAATTAACATTAACAAAATTAATTAATTAATAATTAATATTAATAATTAATATTAACAAAAATAATTAATGCTATCAATTTCAAATATTGTTGTCTTGTTTATTAACAATTGTTTTGTTTCGTAAAAACTGTGTTAAGTTCTTAACTTATGTTATTTTTCCGATCTATCTTTTAAAATTATCTAAACAAAAATTATTTGTACGCAAAAAACATAGTTATTTAATAGTTTATGAGGTTTCAGACAAAAAGCCTGGTTGTTTGCTCTGTTATCTCGTGTGATAATAACTGATTTCCTCGTGCCTAGACATAAAGGTCTAGGCCCGGACGTGCGGGTCTAAGCCCGGACATGCGGTTCTAGACCCGGACGTGCGGGTCTAGGCCCGGACGTGCGGGTCTAGGCCCGAACGTGCGGGTCTAGAGGCCCGGACATGCGGGTCTAGTTGGATTTTATGATGCACGCTGTTACAGACCGCTTTGACATACCTTTATTAAATTATCCACCTTTGTTTTTACTTATTACTTTTTGAGCCGCGGTATTTGTGCTTGAATGCTAATAAATATGCTGTGGCTTCAACAAAAAAATTAATCGATTAAAATAATAATTCAGTGTTTTTTAACGAAATTGTACATAGTTTGTTATTTATGTACCTGCATTATTAAGCTATTATGCTCTAAAGAAACGATCATTTAAACAAAAAAACTTCAATGCTGTGCTTCTTAAATGAATTATATCAAACTTATTTCATCCTCCAATTTAATTTTAAAATGTTCATGTTATTTTAGCCAGTTAAAAATTTTTTTTTGTTTTTATCATTGTTTAAAAACGTTAAGTCTGCAAAAAAATGAAATACTACTCTTTAATTATTTTACCAGAATATCTTGAAAATAAAGTGTAGCTCGGTATGTTTAATGAAGGTGCTTCAGGGCTCCCAAAACCGGCGTGCACAAGCTCTACAAGGAACCGACTTTTTGTTATAGGCCGAAAAATCATGTATTCTACTCTAATTAAAAAGTATAGTCTATCGTGAAGTTAGACTTGCTTCTTTTATAACAAATGTTTTTTTATTATGCATACAAGACAAATGAGAAAGTTAAGGCTGGTTCATACTTATGTAAAAACGTCTTTTAAACAAAGTCCAAAGGACAAACCCAGCGTATAAACGTATGTAAAAACGTCCTTTGGACTTTGTCCAAAAGACGTTTTTACATAAGTATGATTCAGCCTTTACAGTTTTAAACTCCGCTTTAAGCTTTAAATGGATTATTATTAAATGTTCATTTTTTGCTTAATAAAACATAACGAAACCTTTTAACAAACGGTGTTTCAAGCTAAATTTGGGATCCTATCGAATCAAGGTTTCTATAAACATTGGTCGTTATAAAAAATAAGTGTCCCTATAACGTGGACTGAAACAAATAAAAAAAGCTTAGTTAGTTTTTACACTTAGTTTTAACAAATCACTCATGGTTAAATTATATCTGGCTGGCCTTGTAATTTAATACAATGTATACAGACATAAAAGGACCGATTAAAATTGTGCGGTTATAAGATTTAAAAAAAAAACAAATAAGAACGTGGATTTTGTTTTAAATTCCGCCTTTTTATAAAATATACAGAAATTAACTAACTTTAGCCCTTAAAAATTTGCCTTTTGATTTCAAATTGAGTAATTTGATAAATAATTGTTAAAATACCGGTTTTGATTTTTATTATTAAACCACTTTTGTTAAAAAATTTGTATGGTTTTGTTGTTAAATAGTCGATTCAATATTTCAATTATCGAGGTCAGCTGGATTTTATTCGCCTATAGTTTTTACAAAACACAAAAACCCTACGGCTTAGCTGCCAGTAACTTTTAAAAATGTAAAACAATTCTAAAAAGGTAAAAAGTTTTTAAAAGCTCCTGCCGTAGGCGCGGCCAAAACTATACTTATTTAAATTAAACGCCCATGGGGCTTACAGTGCCGGTTACACTCGCTATGTAATTTTAAATACACAAAAAAATTGAAAGAACTTTAATAAATGGTCTATTAAAAATAAAAGAGTTTGCTATAAGAAGCGCTGCTCAATGAATTTTATTGTAATTAAGTTAAGCAGCTGTTATAATAGTAATCATTTTAACATAAATTATTTTTTCAGTACTTTTTCTGATAAGTAATATCAAGATATTAAAAAACGCATTATAAATTCCGGCAATGTAAACGAACTTTCGAATCACATTAACAGCAAAACTCGGACAAAATTAGCTATTCCTGTTTTTTAAACAATAATAATGTGTACACTGTTAATAATGAAGAAAAAAACTTTATTTAATAATTTTTTGCTTCAGTATTTATCAAAAATAACGGTAATTCACATGTTTTACCAAAATTAGTTCTGGAAGATATAGGTTTTCGTTACGCAACATTTTCTTTTGAAAAAGTATATTCAAAATCTTAAAGCGCCCGCCAAAACTGTCTTAAAATTCCGAAATTGTCTAAAAACCTCAAGCGATTTTCCGATATTTTTTAAATCCACTGCAGAACAAGTTGTTATATCATTGTGTATACTTTTTGAAGCAACACACTGGCATTTTGCCAAAAATTTGTGAACAAGTTTTAGTTTCGGTTATTCATAAACAATTTCTTGCGGTTTTCACGACCAATTAGCAAACCGAGCCCAACTGTCTGAAGTTATTGTGCGGTTGCTATGAAGATTTTTTGCTATCTTCATTGTACAAACCGAACTCGTCCTCATAGTTGTCGGAAGGCTGTTATTGAGGCGGAAGGTCGCAAGTTTATTATTCGTTATTATTTAAAATCAATATTTTGATCAATAAATTATTAAAGAACCTAAACGAAAAAAATGGCTTTTAAAAAAATTGCTAAATTCTCTGCGCTTTTCAATGAGCCTATTTTTAATTCCAAAAAATCAGTATTGAAGGAGGAATATCGATTTTAAGATTTGAGCGTTAAAATAATAGTAAGAAAAAAACTAGAAGCAGAAGAAGAAGAATAAGATGAAAATGAGTTATGAAATTTACTCAAATTCTCTAATAATGTTTGCCGCAGCGGCGCGGAGCTAAATTGCCTTGTGGCGCTCCCGTGCCACCCATGACGCGCATGATGTATTTTTTGCAAGGTTTAATATTTACCGCACTTACCAATAGGGCCTGAGGCAGGGCCAAATTAAAGTTTCGATCGTTTCTGATAGCTAAAAACAGTTGTTTTTTCAATAAAATTTTATGTCAAAAAAATGTCGCATCTCGCATCAATTTTTAGTGTTTTTGGAAAAAATTTAGCTCAACATTTTTTAAGCACATTTTCGCCCCCCCATATCGTCTTTTTCCCTGGGAAGACACTTACTACCGCGCCTTTAAAAAACAGCATAATTTGTATAGTATTTGTTAACCAATAATTGTACGGATTTTTTTTAAAA
This sequence comes from Microlaimidae sp. YZB2_3, assembly GCA_030248175.1. Taxonomy (NCBI): domain Eukaryota; kingdom Metazoa; phylum Nematoda; class Chromadorea; order Desmodorida; family Microlaimidae; species Microlaimidae sp. YZB2_3. The sequence continues at coordinate 5,552 of JASAMX010031985.1, read as the reverse complement.
TTGTTCGGAAAACTTTTCCCACAGAACGCTTTTCAATAAATTATAAAAGATAACAATTATTCTATACTATTATGTACTTCCAGTAAACGTTTTCATTTAGGTAGTTATACTTAAAAGTCAGTTTTTCTTGTATGAATATGTATAAGCGTCGATAATTTTTTACGGTAGCTGTGAGCTGTGACTTAATTTTGGCCACTTCTGTTTTTATAACCTTTTATGACAGGCTTAATTACGGTCAAAAGTTTTTTTTACGAAATTGAAAAACATGTTTTTTATAGAAATTATGAAATGTAAATGATATTTAGGTTAATTTTCGTTTGTTTAAATTAACTTTGTATTTTTAGATGACCTTAAAGATTGCGTTGTACGACTATTTGTTGCGATTTTTTAGATATTTTTTGTATTTTTGCGCAACACTACGTAAGAAAGCTGATTTATCTATATGAGTTAAAGCACGGGTTAAAACTATTTTTGTTAAAAAATCTGAATATATGAATAAACAGGGACCGACATTAAAATTATCTTGAACTGTGCTTGACATTAAAATTATCTTGTCGCTTATCTTTTCATCAGTGTTACACCGTTTGCGCACAGTAACGCTGATTTTAAAGATTATTTAATTAGATCGTGTCCTTTAAATTTGTCATTTTGTTGTTAGGTTTTTACAAAAAAAGTAAATTTTATTATAATTTTTATGTAGAGTTTTGGTTGACAAATATAAAATAAAATACAATGCTTTTTTGTTGATTTAAGGTAAATTTAAGGTATTGCAAATATTTTAAATATTTTTCTGGTAAAAAATCTTATAACTTGTTTACTGGATGGCCTGACAAATGCTAAAGAATAATAATGGAATAAATTTAACAATACAATAGTTGTTTTTAATAACTATATTAGAAAAAATTCTCAGATTTTTAATGAATAAAAATTATTTAAATTTATAAACATCAAAAAACTTAATATAATAATTTTCCAATTTGGTGCGTTTTAATTTTACGTGCTATTTGAAGCAATTTTGATTTTTCGTTACCTCATCTTATTTATCACATTAAATAAACCCAATTCCATAAGTTTACAAAAAATTATATTTTTTCAATATATTGTGCACAATGCACGACTATAAATTTTTGATTTTTTTTATTCAAAGTCAAAGTAAGTATTAAATTTTTATCAATTAATTGGCCAGTTACCTTGCAATTAAACTTGTTTAAATTTTAAACTTGAATATATGCACATATTTTTAATTTTATTATATTTTAAAAATCCTACTGCATAATTTTTATTTATTTATTAATTAATTTAATTCAAGCTAATTATAGGGCTATTTTGTATTTTACTTAAAATTTTAATTAATTCAAATAAAATATCTTATCCTATATTCAAGTAAAGAACCATAAAGAATTCACCTGATGAAAATGACATAAAAAGTTTATTTTGCGACAGGCCTTATAAATTTTGATTTATTTTAACAGTATAGGCACCTTGCGCTGGAACTCAGTTTATACATGAAGTATGCAATAAACATAGCGAGTCACCATAATGGATAATTACCGTATCTCCTACATATTTTTTGTAGTATGCAGAACAACCGATCGAAATTTCGCGCGCTTTTGAGTGTGGATCTGCATACTACAAAAGATAAGTAGGAGATACGGTAATTATCCATTATGGTGATTTGCTATGTTTATTGCATACTTCATGTATAAACTGAGTTCCAGTGCAAGGTGCCTATACAATTAGATTCTGGCTTCAGATCTAAACCAAAGATTTTATCTGATTTTTACAAAAAACTTGGGATTCAGAGGTTTGGTAGAGAGCTAACCTAAAGGTTGGTACGCACTACGCAGCCAACTTTTTTTTTTGTTGTTTGCAAAAACTAATACTTCCTTCTTCCTTCAGGATTGGTCTTGACCGTCGGGCACCCTCCTCGCCTTGCTCACTCCCTCTTCTCACTCTCGGAGGATATCAGCCACTCTAACCTTTTTATCTTCAATTTTTTTGAATTTTTTTACATATACACCCATATTGAGAATGTTTTTCGCTAAAATATTCAAAAATTGCGAGAAGAGCTGGCTGCCATGTTGGCCGCGGCCGATTTTGTAAGTGTGGCTCAAAAACTAATGAGTGCAGATTTAAGTATTAATTTTCGTCACTGCTGTTAAGGTGTAGTTCCAATTGGTTTTTTTTGATGATAAATGAAAAGCCAACAAAAATCCAAATAATAGAAAATTTCACAAAATACCAGTCATGTTCGCGGACCGGTTTTTTGTGTTTCAAATTAACTAGATAGAAAGCCTTTTAATTATATTTGTGCATTTATAAAAATTTGCTATGAATTTTAATTTTTAAAAATTGACAAAAAAATTTTTTAAAAAATCGTAAAGCTAGTGTGTAAAACAAAAAAATTGTCTTGAATTTTTATAATTTATTTTAGTGTTATAATTTGGAAACAAAAAACGTTATGAGTTCTGAACACAAAATTTCTCTGGGAGAAGTTGAAAAAAGCGCGTCTGAAAAAAAGTCATCATTTTGGTTTCAACTTCATGCCATTTTTGGTATGATAATCGCATGGACTATGTTCGCCTTGGTGCAACGTCATTCACAGAAAGACAAAGTAGCAGGGAACTTTGCGTTTATTAATCATAAAGTCTATCAAGGAAATCAATAAAATTTTACTCTTGCAGATATCCTTCTTATTTGAACAAAAACTCCATTATTCATAGTGAAACTGTCATGACTGCCTGCAGTTTTCGTCTTTTTAAACCGCCAATATTAGGTTAAAAGTGCTTACTGTCGCATAAAATTGACTAATCAATGTTATGAAAACAAAAATCGCGTTTCGGGTCATTCCAAGCTTTCTTCGGGCCGGGAAGGCCTTCCTTCTTCTAAAATCGGAAATACATTAACCATTTGCGCACTGTTTCTTAGGCCTGGTTCACATCAGAGTGACAAGTGACAACACTTTCCGCGCGCGTTAACACCGTTACACTGCCATTTTTCGCTGCGGTGCGAATACGTTGTCTTTTGTCACTTCGCTATGCACCAGGCATAAGAGCATGCTTTTTTCGGCGCACTAGAGCCTGAACGAACAAACAAACAAATTGGTATACACTGTTAAATCAGACGCGCTTTCAAATATAGGACAGCAATTATTCAAATTAATATAATGCAAAACCACACCTAAGTTGGCAATGACGAGCATTTTACCTCTATAGTAAAACCAATATAAAGCGACGTATTCTGTTTAAAAGTGACATAAACTAAAAAAAAATTAAATAAGCATATATGACTAAAATTAAAAGCCTAAAATTGAACGTGTAAAAAGCATATATGACTACAATTAAACACGTAAATTATACGCGTAAAATATACTTTTTTCAATTGTTCCCTATTGACGCCATGACTAACTCAAAGTTCCCTTTTATACTAAAAAAAGAATGCAGATTCGCTGTATTCTCCGAGTACGCTTATTTTTAGCGGAGAAATAATAAAATTTGTTGTTGCTGTAGTTTTTCTGTTACGAGAAAAGAAATTTTCCATACACAAACTGAAAACGGAACTTAAGGAGTAAGTAGATTAATTCATTGAACGAATAAGGTCTAAAAAAACTTAAAATTTGTAACTATGTATAAACACATCGTAGTTAAACCGCTCATCTTTTAATTTAAAATGTGATTATAGCCGGCATCCAGTGTGGTAATTACTATAAAACCGCACATCACCGTTTAATTACAGTGAATATCATGCTGGGTGCCGGTGTCATATGATATTTTGACTCCCGGTGTAGAATGACTCCCCGGTCAAAAATCAGGGGGTCAAAATATCATGCGAGATGTCGTATGATATGTTGACTCCCAGTGTAGAATGACTCCCATCGGGATAAAATGACTCCCCTTATTAACATTGGGGAGTCATTTTATACCGGGATATATTGACTTCCATACATTATTACTTAAAACTGTGCACTTCCGCTCACTATATTTAACGTCTAAGCCTAAGCCTAAGCCTAAGCCTAAGCCTAACCTTGTTACCGGATGGTATATTTTTATTTTGCATGTTGGATTTTATATTACAAAGAGTTTTTGTTTTTAAAAAGTTTAAAGAAAAGTTTTGTGGTCTGATCGGCAAAACCATTGCATTTACATTTATATTGAAAACTGGCATGTGTCATAGTATACACAATTAAGAATAAGTGACATCTAACCAGCGCAAAATGTATGATAAAAATTAAAATTAATTTTTAAAAGTTTTTACAATACAAGAAACAGGGGAGTCATTTTATCCCGCAGGGAGTCATTCTACACCAGCGTACAACCCGTGTAGAATGACCGGGGAGTCATTCTACACCGGTGTATTTTGACCCCGGGAGTCAAAAATTAGGGGAGTCGAAATATCCCGCGACACCGGATATACTTACATGATGAGCGGTTTAACTACGATGCGTCAATTTTTTTAAATATTTCCTGTTGGCATATTAATAAAATATATTGGTAGGCATATTACTAAAAAAGTATATACTAGATATAAAATTAAAATTCTGGCAACTTTTTTAAATCCATTATGATTATTAAACATAAAGTATAGCAAGTAAAAACCTCCACTGCGCGGAAAAAATCCTTAATTCATGCAACTTTTTTTAAACGAAATACGGAATCACTTTTTAAATCCCCATTTTTATCCCGCCCTCTTTTTATTGCTTATTATATTAAAAATGTGCATCAATTACTGTATTTTCCGCACAGACAGTGAAATTAGTATGCACGATACGTCGTACTTCTTATGAGTTTAGATTAGAAGGGTCTGTTATAAAAAACACAATATTAAGTCGCATACCGGTAAACAATTTGTTTTATCAAAAATGTAATATAAAATTAAAGAAAAAAATTGTAACTATAATTTAGGCCCCCAATTAGGGTACACCACATCCTAACTAAACGCGCCCCTGTAAAGGCGCACCCTAATTGGAGCGTGTCCCATTAAAAGCGTGCCCTAATTAGAACACTTTGTGTGTCTGAACAATATATTTCGACAGATGCTTTCCTCTATTTCCATGTTTTTTTTATTAAATTTTGACTAATGAAGCGTAAATGAGCTGAAATGGTCAGTTGCCCTCAAAGTTAATTTGAATAATAATACAGTCGAATTAAGTTTAGCTGACCTCAATATATCGCAGTATTGAATTGACTATTTAACAACAAGACAATTTGAAATTTTTAAGAATTAATTATTTTTAAAAAAATTTGAAACAAAAATGCTAATTTTTTAACCGTTAAATTAAACTAATTTCTACATACTTTGTGAAATGGCGGAATTATATCCGGTTCTTGCTAATATTTTATTTTGCCAAAAAATTCACTCAAATAGAAATATTTTTCAGACAATATTTTGGAAAACCAATTGAGCTTTTAAAACTGGGACTCCCTACTGTTCTTTATGCAGCACAGAATAATTTAAATTTCATCGCAAGTCGGAATTTGGATCCAGCTATCCTGCAAATAACATCGCAGGTAATAACTGACTGATTCATTCACTTATGGATCGATTGTTTGGTT
>JASAMX010031984.1:0-18523 GCA_030248175.1 Microlaimidae sp. YZB2_3 | reverse complement strand
GGGAAAAAGAGCAATACGTAACTGAACGAAAAGCAGCAACAACATACAAGTTGACTAGCATCAGCGTGGGGACTCTGGGCGAACACGGTAGTTGAGTAACCGGACACTTAAACATGGAGGTGCATAACCATGACGTTGACTTTTTAATAACTTTTTAGTTGCTATCCTTTTTAAAGCTGCAAATTTTAGATGGAAGATGTGGACTTAGTTTGTGCCTCTCTTGAAAACGCAATCGCATACGGCGGCGGTTTTTGCTGCGGCCACGCCTTCATCTTGAATCACCGGCAACTGTCCGATGCCGGATATTGCTTCTCCGCCTCTCTCCCTCCGTTACTTGGTAAGCGTTTGCCGGGTTTTGGTAATTGGAATTTGTGACTGCGCCTCATTGATAGTAAACTCCCACTTCCTATTCCCCAACACTATGGCATTGATAATAACGAGGGGGGAATCCTGAATCTCATTGTTTTGGATCTATTTTAACGGTAGATATTAGGAATTCAATGCTTTTTTTATTTAAAGCTTGCTTATGATACAAGCTTTAGATTCCAGTAGGAACTTGGAATCTTTTTTACATCTTGCATACATAGGCGGCAAGTTAGTCTGGAGTGGGGAGTTACGTCTCGATTTAATGGTCGAGAGTTAAACCTTTCGGTATGATATTATTATTTAAAAAAACATTGGGATGGATGTCGTTAGATTTAATTTTCGTATTTTGTTTGTTATGTTTTTTTATTATTTCTACTGCTCTGTCGCGTAGCCAGGGGGGTTATGGGGGTTGTAACCCCCCTTTTGGGCTGGTGGTGGTAAAATTTTGGGGGTTTCAAGAGAACAATTTTAAAAAATTTTCTCGCGCTTCGCTCCGCTCAGCACTCCACATTTATAAACCTTTTTACAACGTCTAAGTGATTTTTTTAATCAATTTCAAAGTCAATTTTTTAAAATTTTTTCGTTGTATCACAGAATTTTTAATGTTATACATTTTTAAACCTAAAATTTTTCAATTAAAAAATCAGTGCAAATAACAGCAAAAAGAATTACTTAGCGCGAAGCGCAAAAAATTTTACCTTTTTTTACCTTTTAGTCTTTTTTTTTTGGTATTTTGAAAATTTGGAGTACAACCGCCTACAACCCCCCTTTCGAAAATTTTGTATAGCGTACAAGTACAACCCCTCCTATTTCCGAAATCATCCCTACGCCCCTGGCTTTGTCATAATTCATAGCATTTATATTTTTTTCTAATCCTACCAGTAAAATTAAATTTCTGTCGTGGTCGTGCATATTACAGCAAGTTAAGGATTTGTAGTGTAAATTGACAGCACAAACTTAGTACCTACTGTTACGTAATTTCTAAATTGTGTAGACACAACAGCAAAAACGCCTCTTGTTTAGCCGTAGCCGCCAGTGAAAGCCTTAAAATTATGTCGGAAGAACCGGAAAGATTCTGGAAACTCCGGGAAAATAGTAAAGTACTCAAGAAACTGTTGACCCGAGAGCTGGAGGGAAGCCCCTGGCAGCTCCAGTCTTCCGAAGTCAGTCCCATCTGCCATCTGAAATGGAAGCAAGAGGACTCTGAAGTCCAGGATTCAGTATTGGCCGACAAATTGCTCAATCTGGTTGTCAAAAGAGTAAGCTGTGTTAAATAATGACTTCTAAGTAATAATAATTATCTTAATTTTCCCAAAAAAATTTTAACATTATCAAATATTTATTTTTATTAACGTATGTTTCTATAAGAAATAAGTATTAAAAATCGTGTAATTAACTAAATTAGAATGGGTAATTAGAACTTAATGATTTGCTTTCTATATTAGAATTAGATTCGTTTTTTGTCAGAAAAAACATATGCATAGCCGGTACACATAGCATAAAAATTCTGGATGACGCATCATTAAAATCATCATAAAAATTGTGGATGAGCATGAGGGTACTGGACATGAGGGTACTCAGCTAAGAAAAAATACGTTTGCCACAAATATGTAAATTTTTAGACTGAATGAGCTGAATTCAATTTTAATCGTTTGAACGCGTATTCAATTAAAAGTTTCGTTTTTAATTATAAATAACATTTTTTCTTGTTTTAATATAATGCAATTTAATAATAAAAAACCACGTAGATTGTTTAAAAAACAACGAATTTTTAAAGGTTATTTTACACACAATTTATACCACGGCTTTTTAATAAAAAAACAATGATAATTTTTAAAACCTACTCCAAATCTCTTCAGCTTTTAAGTCCTGCGTTTGAAAAAAAAAAACAAAAAAAATAATATTAAACAATCATGAGTGGATTGAGAATGCCAAGAAGTTATTTAATTACTGTTTTTTCTAAAACATATACTCCTGTGAAAATACAAAGCGAATTGCAGTTTTTTGCTGTCATTTTTATATTTGGACTCTTTTCATCGACTCTTGATTAAAATAATTAAGTTTTTTTTGATAAAATCTTTGGAAAAAAATAAGTTCTGCAAAAATAGATATCAGCAGTAGAAATGTAGAACACACGTTGATCATTTAACACAAGGAAAACAAAATGTGCTTTTAAAACCAAAAATATACAATTGTTAGATTTTTCATGTATGATATTTTATGCATTTAAATCTAAGTATAGAGTCGTGAGTAAAATAATCCAATAACGAATCTTTGGGAGTCTTCAAAACCATTGCACGGTAAACTTTATTTTCCTAAGCCTAAGCAAAACCTAAAAAAATTAAGCTAAACTTTATCATAATATTTAAATAATAGTGTTTTTTAAAAAAGGCAAGCAATTGTTTTTCGTAAAATATTTTACTAATCCCGAAGCCGACGGCTATCTGGAAGCGACAAATCTAACAAGGCATGGTTTTTTTTGTATAAAATTCGTAAACAGATATTAATTTGAAAAATGATCGTTTTATTTTTTGCTTTTTCTTACAATGATAAGTCGATTTGCAGTTTGCTTTTTTAATTAATTATAACAATAATTCAATAAAGAAAAATGATTTAAAATATTTCTTAAAAAATAAACAGGATTATAAATAATTAATATATAATTTTAAATAAAAATTAAATAAACAGCGCTTAATTTTTATTTGTAAGAAGATTTTGTAAATTTAAGTAATGTTTAAGCCATTCCTAATAATTATAAATAAACTGGTTGGCAGTTCTCCAAAATAAGAATTTGCTTATTTGTGGACCGAAATTAAGATAAATTTGCAGTTTCAAAGTATGATCAAAATTTTAAGGCCGTTTCGAACACGCTATATTATTTTAAAATAAAGTTTTCAAGGGGTTTTGCTAAAAAAACGTTCGTTTTTTGATTTGTCGCTACCTCGTGACGTTTCGGGTTAAATTGTTTTTTAAATGTTATTAATAGCAAAATTTTGCAATTATGTTTGCAGTTATTTTTATTAAGAATTATTTTTTTTCAACACACCACGAAAAATAACCACAAAAATGTTTTGACAGCACAATCAAAGCATAACAGCAACCTTAATGTTTATTATCTTTCGAGTCGTCTCATAGATTTTCAGCATTTCTAAAGCTAGTTATTATATAAAAAAATGCACAAAAATGTAGACAAATTACAAGAAAATGTTTTAATGTTATGAAATTATTATTTTTGTTTTATGTCTTCTCAATAATTTTATTTTTATAATCCTACTTTTTATAACTCAGTCAAACAAACTAAATAATATTTAAGTAAAAAACTATTGTTATTCTACATATGCAATAAGTTTGTCCCGCTTTATTCGGGACCGTTATGTTTTTTGCTCGTCAGTACCGAGTACCCTCGTGTCCCCCTTGCATAATGAATCGATTTTGCTGCGAGGTTGTGGTTAACGCAATTTTTTTAAGCCCAGTACCTTCGTGTCCAGTACCCTCGTGTCCTGTTCTCGAAATCGTGGCTACGCCACTGCTGTGCACTGTTTGTGACTTATAATATTTAATATCTACTACAATATAAATTTCATATTTTATTATTGTGACGACCCCTAGTTGAAGTCAAAATAACCACGTCCTGCGAAATTCCGAGGCAAAATTTAAATAATCGACCATGGCTAGCTCAAGCTTCGGATATATTTCAACTGGTTAAAAGCTTTTTATGGCCGTTTTCAATTAGATCATTATATTTTAAATCGTTTAAGTTATGTTCTTAAGGTTTTTGGTAAACAAAAAGGATTTTACCAAAAAAGTTTTTAAATTGTTGTGTACATATTAAAATTTAAGTGCAAAGACTGGTTATAGATTCGTTAAATTTAACATTTTCACCTCAAAAGCTAAAAATCAATTATCTTTTTAGGCATTCGAAATGGGTATTGCTTTAACCAAAGCCAGCTACTTACCGAAAGAAGAAGTTTTCCCTCCAGAACCCAGGTAAGAATTGTCAATGAATCGTCTTTTGTTTATTTTGATTTAAGTGTTAGTTAACAAAGCTTTATTAAACCTGTAAAGCGTAAAGTTTGGGGCTTTCCCACAAATTTCGCCTCTCATTCTAATTTAAATATTGTTATAATTGCGACCATATCTGGTCGATGGGGGTTATACCAATACTCCCCCCCACCCCAAAGTTCTCGATATTGCCGACACCCTCTACCCCTGCTATTAGTTCTGGTGGTACCTCGGCCGGTTAAAAATTGCGAATTTATTTTAACGGAAATGAAAAGTTTAACAAACAAATTTAGAGCGGATTTGAAACTAGAGTTGATAGGTTCGTATTAAACAAATAAAAATTTTAAATGTAGTTGGGGTGGTGTGTGTTTGTGTTTGGGGGGGGGGGGGGGGGGGGTTGGTTCGCGTTGTGCTTGCGTGGGGGTGGGGGGGGGGTGCTGGGTGGGGGTGGTGTGTTGTTTTGTGTGTGTGGTGTGTTGTGTGGTTGCTTGTTGCGGGGGGTGTGTGTTTGGTGGGGCGTGGGGGGGGGTGGCGACCCGAGAGCGTGTATTGTTTTGTTTTGTTTTTTGGCCTGCTGGTGGTTTTGTGTGGTTGTTTGTGCTGCGCTTTGCTTGTTTGCGTGGTTGTGTGTGTGCTGGCTGCCCTGTGTGTGTGTGTGTTTGTGTCCTGTGGCTGTGTTGTGTGGGTGTTCGGTGCTGCGGCGGGCGAGGTGCGCCCCCCCTCTCTTGGTGGTTGCGCCCCCCCCCCCCCCCCCCCCCCCCCCCCCCCCCCCCCGCCGAAAAGTACCCTGAAAATATGCGCCTTTTTGCCTATGATGCGCCTCATCGCGAATTTTTTGCGTTTTTGCCTATTTCAATGTATTTTAAGCCTTTTAGACCTATTTTTCCTTATTTCCGCTTTTTTGGTGCCTTTTTTCGCTTTTCCCTTCTTTTTTTTCTCTTTTTTTCCCCTTTTTTTCTCTCTTTTTTCCCCCCCCCCCCCCCCCCCCGCTTCTGCCCCCCCCCCCCCGCACGGGGTGCCGCGCCTCCCCCCCCCCCCCCGTTTTGTGCCCCCCCCCCCCCGTTTTAACCCCGGGGGGGGGGCAGTGCACAGGTCTGCTGATTTGTGTGCTCTATTGCATTGATACTTATTGCTTTCTGTTTTTATTTAAGCATTCGGTTATCAGTTAGCGCGGAATTAACAAAGGACGAAATAGAAAGTGCAGTCTCCCGAATTGCAACAATATGCAAAAAGGTCAGTGCCTCGCAATAGCCTTTATTGCAAAAACTACTACTTATTGTCTAGTACGTTAGGAACTACTGGAGTCGGATTGAAACAATTCAATTAAAATCAGATTAAAACGAATCAAAACAGCTATCTCCTAATAAATGCAATACTCTCTATTATTATATGATTTTTATTCGTGATTGGTTTCATTCAGCATGGTTTTGTTTTGAATCTTGAAACGCACCTTGAAACTGCAATGCCATACGCACAAAGGGAAAACCTTTAATTTTTGGTGGGTGTTTTGATTTAGGAAAACAAAAATGTGATTGGTAAATAATTTTAAAATATTTGTTTTGTTTTCTATTTTGTACCTGAGAGATTTTTTGTTAGTATGTCAATTTTTAAAGATATTATTTACAAATAAAAATGAGGTATTTTTATGGAAATGATTTATTTTAATTTATTTATGCTAAATCAATCTTCTGTTGTTCTTTCCAAAAAGTCTTACATCTTTACAAATCTGGACTTTATTGTTTTGCATCAAAACATTCCGTTTGTTTATGGTTTACTTACTAACTTAACCTCATTCCAGAACTTTCACCGAAATTTACTAAAGCACTTTAAAATTGTAACAGGGCGCCTAAAAAAGGGTCTTAAAAATCCAATGGGTAAGTTTATAAAGGAAATTTTAAATTAAGCATTAAACCAGACCTGTGCACTGCCCTTCCTTCTTCCTGGGGCTTTATTGGGAGGAGGAGGGAGCAACCAGCGAAAAAAAAGAAAAAAACATGGAAGAAAGGACAAAAAACTGAATCTTAAGCAAAAAATATGCCCATAATAGCGTAAAATGTGTTAAATAGTGTAAAAACTGCAAAAATTTTGCGAAAATAGGTCAAAATTGGGGCATTGATTTTTTATAATGTTTTTTCATTTATGACCGTGTTCGAGGTGTTTTGGTCAATTGTTTGGTGAATACACTTTTTACCAAAAATGTATTTGATTGTAATAAAATCTTATGCCATTAGCATGGAGTGTAGTGATATTTAAATTATTGTTAATATTTAACCGTTTTATATAAAAATAAGTGATTCTAAATAAAACATTTTTACGGTGTGAAATTTTTAAAACATACAAAAAGTAATGAGTGACGTTTATATTAGTCGGACAAATAATTAGGACGCAATAATAAAATCTTCAGATTGCAGTATACCTTAATAAGCACACTTATATCATGCACACACTACCATAATCTGTAAATATTTTTCTTATAGGAAGGAATTTAAATAGAGTTGTCAGGTGGCAGTGCGTAAAAAAGTCCAACTGGATTTTTTCTAAAAATAAGACGCTGAGAAAAATTTTCAGGTGACAATATCTCGCTAACGGTGCGAAGAATTTATACAAATTTTTATTAGTAATTTTTTCCGAAGTGGAGCTTGTTCTGCTTTATTTTTGTACTGAATTCTTAAAATACCTAATTAACAAGTAACGTCATAAAATAGTTTTAAAAAAGTTTAAAACTTAGCAAACTTAAATAAGAGGGAAATTGTTTATTTATGGGGTGGAGCTCTAGAGCTTCCTCTGCTTCGAATGACCGAAGCTCCAGAGTTCCAGATTTTGGCAAGTAGAAACATTAATAGTATAAAGTATAATATTAGCTAAGTATACTTGAAGTGTATAGTCTGAATTACCCGTACCATAGCGAGATATGCTTACCCAAAAGCTTCCAGTCTCAATCATATTTGACTGGTTTTGTGAGAATTTTATTTGATAATCGCTGTTTTGTTTCCGCATCAGCCACCCATGGGCATATTTTGTCTCAAAGGTCAGCTAATAAGAAACTACTGCAAAATGAACAATATTTTTCAACAATAAGCCACTTAGCACGTATTTAAAGTGAAAACAGCCCAGTCTGAGATATAAGATGTTCCCATAGCAGAGCTCCAAAGCATTCCCTGGAGCTCCGATATATTTTTGTCCTAATTTCATAAATAGCGTCACATATTATTTTATAAAAAAATTTTGTATAATTAAAAATTAATTTTTAGAAATGTGAATGAAAGTACCAAAAACATTAAAATAGGATAAGATAGGAACATCACTAATGCTAAAAATATGTAAATTATCTCGACAAAATATGTTGCATATTACCAAGATGTTCATTTCAGGTATTACTCAAATTTTTCAACGGTGCACTATATACCGTTTGGTATGTTTATTTCAGTTACAACGCAATTTGTCTAAAATGTTAACATAAACCAAACATATTCAGATTTTCGTCCTTTGCTGCAATTTTATGTTGTTTCATGACATCACAACAAAAACTAAAAAAAAATATTTTAATGGGCACTATAATTTTTTCGGAATAAGTGGTTTTATTCGTTAGTTTATGCTGGAATTAATAAATCTAATTAGCATAAACATTATGGGTCGCACGATGTTCCACAACGAGATGCGAAATTGTCAAACTTTTATTAAAAACAAACAAAATTGAGACAGAAAAATATTAATATAACTTTTTTTGTCATGTTTTTAAGATATAGGCCTACTTTGTGTAATATGAGTTTTTATATTAAAACAGCATTTTTGATGGTGTAAATTAAAATTTAAAAACTGCTAAAATTTTTAAAACCTAAGTGTTCCACATTCATAACGTGTTCTTTTTGAATAAATATTATTATTATTATTATTAATTATTATTTTTGATTTGCTTCAATTTAAAAAGCAATGAATAAAGACGGGTGTTTGGACAATTTTATTATTTCCATACCAAATCTACAATTTTATTAACCTTTTGGCTAGGTTGATAAGTTTAGTTTGTTTAAAAAAAAACAAAATTTAAATGATTTTATTACTTCCAAAATTTCTTTATATATATCAGCCTCTAAGTCAAAGCAAAACCGAACCGCACTGCATATCGCAAAAGTAACAAACAAGTTTATCGTTGTTTCTTCAGATTTTATTTTGTCTAATATTTTCACGTATTTCCACATGAAATTTTGTTTTCTGTCAAATAACAGAGTCACTTCAGATTTTATTTTGTCTAATATTTTCACGTATTTCCACAGGAAATTTTGTTTTCTGTCAAATAATAGAGTCAATTGTTTCTCTGAAATTCACAATAATATTTGTGACCACGAAATTTCCCGTTCTCTTCACACAAAAAATGATTTTCAAATTTTAACCGTGCGCCGACTTTTTCGCAAATAACACTTCAGCGTCTGATTACTGTCAGAGCAAAAGTTTTACCAATTAATTTCTATTACACCGTTATATTTTCGCAAGTTTTAAATAATACGTCGAATCTTAGCAAAACCGCGTTTTTCGAGATTTCCCCCAAACTCGCCAGGTGTCGCCTGTATCGTCGGATTAGTCGCTCCACCAATAGCATCGCGGCACCGAACACTGTGCCGGCGACGATAACCCAGAACGCCCCCTGAAGTTGGACCAAGTTGAGCAGGGCTTGGCTGAAAAAGAAAGCCGGGACCCAGTGAGGTTTCAGCCGAAGCGCGGATCAGTTAAGTTCACACTATAGTGATAAGTGGACAGTGCGTTTACACAATTACGCTGTAACTATTCGCTGCAGCGGGAACGCAATGAAACTTGCCACTCTGATGTGAACCTGGCCTTAATTAAATATTCCAAATTTTACAAAACGGAGGTTTTCACAGCACCTGTAATTTTTCCGGTGTAAAAAAAAAGAGATTTGCCATTTGATCATCAAAATATTCTAGCTTAAAGCACGAATTTTAAACACCGTATAAATGATGTTTTATAAAGTTCCAGAATTTCGTATTTTTTTAGGAATTTTATAAATAATAAAAGTGTTACTTTTCAAATTATTTGGTCAGTTTTTTGCAAACTAAACTTTTCAAAACCGATTCAAAAAAATACAAATAGTTCTAAATTTTTCGGATTAAGTTCAAATGTGTTTCAATTTCAAATAAGCAAATAATTTAGATCTCTAATTAAAAAGGTGTAGCTCCGGAGTTTCCTCCGCTTAAATGGGAACATTACAAAACGATATGAACCTAAAAATATAAATTGTAAACAGGCTCAAGTAAAAGACTCAAATTCTAATCAAAACATTTTTAAATATAAAGTAAAGAATGAAAACAAAATAAAATCTAATGCTATTTTTCGAAAGGTTTTTTATTATCAAAAAATTATTGACCAATGTCCTGCGTTTCCTTGCACAAGCATAAAAGTGTCTCATTGAAGTATTTTTAAACTATTTAACATTAGAAAACTACAAAACTTCTAGTTCTTTATACTGAAAAAGTTAGACTTTGTAAATATAATGAGTAAAGTTAGGTTGATTTTATACTGATCCTGACTCCATTAAGTATTAATTTTATCATATATGTACGTTAAAACGATACATTTTTACACGCTTTCTATGCTTCATTTAGCTGTTTATGTTAAATCTAAACAGTGTTTGTTTTGCCGATCGTTCTTCCAGATTGTATTATTTTTATTATTATTATTATTATGTTTTAATTTGGTTGTGGTTGAGTTGAAACCTGACCTGAGTCTAGCCTGATGGTCGTGCCACTTCAGCACACGAACTTCTTTTCCGCTTTGCCTTGAGGTGAGTTCAGAATACCGGAGTTATCTATCTATCTATATTATTAATATGGTACTGAGATCTTAGGTATTATAACAATTTCATATACACTATGCGTATACTATTATAGTGTATTATTATTATACACTATTATATTTTAGGAGGGTGTTAAGTTTTGGTAAAACTAACGACACATGGGCTGGAATACGCCAGTGTCCGAATTATGAGAAATTACTGGCAACGAACTAGATATAATTCAGTTATTATTTGAGAAAAACTAGGTGCTACGGAATTCGTAGGGCAGCTAGTATTAAGAGAGGTTGCCAAACAAACTTGATTTTTAGCAAGTTTTGACCACTATTTAGTAAGACTCCTCCTCTAAAATGTTTCGTTTGAGGTATGATAGTGTAGGAATCTGTGTTCAAAGGTTCTGGGAAATTATTTTGTAAATTATCGACGGATGAAAAAAGCGTAACTCTAAAACTTTCGAACGGTGTGTTAGTCATTTTCAGAGATACCTATGCTCATAGGAGCATAAAGTGCGACAAAAAAGCTATAAATGTCTTTAGTTGGAAAATTTTTTTAAAAAACTTAAGGCTTTAAGCAGTTTTGTTTCGACCCTAGTCTTTTTCAGGCACAAGGTACTGATATTTAACACTTAAACTAACTTTTGTTATGAATAGGTTTAATCTTAATTTTAAAAATTTCATTTTTGTTTAACACAAACGGTAAACAATAAATTGATAACTCAAAGTGATATCAATTAAATTTCATTTTTTGCTTACAACAAACGGTAAACAAATTTAAATTGAAAACACAAACGGTAATAAACTTTGTATTTTACAAACGGTAATCAATTTTTAATCAACAACACAAACGGTGCTTATATACTAATAGCACAAACGGCGATCAGTAATGTGTGATTAGCTTGCTTTTATGTATGATTACACAGTGGACAATACTTAATAAAAAATCAAGTTTCTAAATCATCGTCTCTTAATTCGATCAGCCCTGTTAGTAAAACAGCATTTTCGTTGTCAGAAAATAATGATAAATCTTTATCAAGCTCGTTGCCTATGAATGCACAGAATTCGGATAATGGTATCCCAGTCGCTGTGTCGTTTGGTTTTCCGAAGCTTAACACCGCCCAAAATAGTGTATACACTATTATAATGTATAATAGTGTATACTATTTTATATAGTATACACTATGCGTCGAGCTCTTTTGATGACGCATTGGCATTTATATTTTACATTTATCTGTTCCAAAACATGATAAAAAGCTTAATTAATTGAAAAAATTTTTTGAACAATTTTTAAGTTTAATCCTCCGTCCTTATGCAAATCCAAGTTAAGCTTTACCGTTTAAAGCACCTTAAGGTAAAATAATCTATTGTTCTAGTAAATAATGCTAATCTGATCTGATTTAGCGCGCAAAAGTTCTTCCTGAGATCAATACACACCAAACAACAGGAGAGTGCTTAAAATGTTACGTAAGGTATCGAGAAAAATTGAATTTTTACATTATGTAAATAATTATCAAAAAAATCCATTTCATTTCATTTTTAGTACTAGTAGCGGAGTGCCAGTAGTAATGTTCCTCAGAGCTCCGAAGCAAAGCTCCACTTCTCGGAGCTCCAGAGTAGTCCCCTGAGCTTCGGAGCTCCGTTCTATTTTTGTACTATTTTCAAGAATAATTAAATTATTTTGTCAAATAGAATTTTTGAAAACTAATTTTTTTCAAAACTTATTAAAAAAATATAGTACGGAAAATACAAGTAAAATAATTTAAAACATATTTTAGGGTGAAATGAGCTTTAAATTGCTAATTTTAGGGATGGATCTCTGGAGCTTCCTCCGATTTATTTAGTCGGAGCTCCGGAGCATGATATTAAAGGGTAGAAAAATCACTGGTGTACAAGGAGTGTCTAGCAGTACTGTTCCTACTTTTTATAAATTACTTTTGAAAAGCTTGTGGTAACCAATCAATTGTAAAATTATTTGTTAAATCTTGCCTTAAATCCTTGGTTATTATAAAACTTTTAATGAGCCTCTAAATGATTTTAACATACTGTCTACAATGATTTTAGCCCTCTATAATTAAATTTTGCAAGTGGGCAAATATTTGCAATTGATATTTTTTGACTATAAATAGTTTACAGGTTTTGTAGGTGGTTTGGTGATACAGATTTCAAATTCACTAACAAACTTTAAAATAAACTTTGAGTTTGCTCTATAACGATATAAGCTTCATCAATTTTTAAAAATAGAGTAAACGAAAATGTGAGTCTTTAAAAATACATGAAAATTTATATTAGCCGTATGACTGACACGGGCTTCTTGTTTAGTAAGCGGTTTTTCATAACTATGCAGTATTAACGATAGTCAAAACCCTCCCATACGGAAATTGTTCAATCTTATATTTTTTACAGTGTTATAACGTATTAAAATCACTTTTAGCCAATTAGTGCTCATGAAAAAAGGAGATCTTTCATCCATTGGAGAATAATTTTTTCTTAAGCACTAATTGGCTAAAAGTGATTCTATTAGCTCCTCCCACAACCATTCCCACAGAGAAAAACAAATATGACGTGATCACGAATATTATATGACATTTTTAAGGTCCTTAAAATCCTGACGTGTTAATTTAATGCAAAATATCTTTATTTCCACATGATTTTTTTTATATTTAGTTTTAACTTTATTTAGTTTAAAATAGATATCTCCAGTACTTTTTCATTAGTAATTTTTGCTTCTGTTGAGCCCCTTTTATCACCCACGGTGGAAAATAATAGGTCGTGCGCGGTGAAAAGTAGAACACCTAGAATAATTAATATTAAAATAAAACAAACAATTTCTTAAATTTAAAGAAAATAGTCTTCTAAACTATTTAAAACACTTAAAACATATTTAATACTATTTCCTGACTTGGAGGATGTTATAACCATGTGTTAATTTTTTCGTTCCTTTACATCTTCTGATAAATAATTAATTGGCATATGTTGTAGTTAATTTACGCATGAGCCTGGTTTGCGCAAAGCTGATTAAATTAAACTTTGTTAAAAATGGTAAATTTGTCTTAAAAAACCTTAAATTATAGCATAAATACACGCCAGAATGTATATTTGGAATACGTACGTGGATATTTTTAGACAAAAATAACAATGGCGCTCAGATCAAACTTAAACAATCATAAAACTACTTTTTAAAGCTTTTTTAAGTTTCTTCTTTATACGTAAGGAACACAATCTATGTACTTGTTTAAAAACTAAAAAAGACAATTTTGAAGTTGTCAAAGATTGTTGTGAGCGTGATTTTTTTAATTGTCCTTCCATCCGAGTAATCTACATTTTTCTTTATCGAAACTAAACAGACCTGGTATCTTGTTTTTTTTTCTGTTCTATGAACAATCACGACGATTAATTCAAAGTACACAAAGGTCTCGAGAAGAAATGGAAATAATTCGTATATAACGGTGGTTCACTAAAAAAACATGAGTAAAAAATATAAGCAACCGCTTGTTTTCGAAAAATGTTGAAAAAAAGAGCAAAATAGTTGGTTTTCTAAACTTTTTATGCTCATTGTTTTAGTTCACCAACGTCATATACCAATTACTTTCAATTCTTCTTGAGACCTTTGTGTACATTGAATTAACCGTCATGATTGTTCATACAGAATATAACAATATGCAGATTTTTTCGGGAAAAAAATCAAAAGAAGGTTAAAAAAATACTCTTCTAAAAATGTAAAAAAAGAATATTAAACTGCAAAAAACGAAAGATAAATTAAAGCTTAATACCTGTTCGACAGGAATAAAATAAAAGCTTAACCCCTGGGATTCATTTCGCTGCAAATCTGCAAAAGGTATTCCGCGTCATTGGTGCTCAGTGTTTTTTATTTCACTTTTCCGACGCAGAATTTAACAATGAGGAAGCACTGACACAATATGCTTTTTGCAGATTTGCAGCGGTTTTTTAACGAAAAAATAGCAAAGGGTTAAAATCACTTACAGAATAAGTTGTGGAAAGCCCGGTTTGTATTTCGCTGAAAGATCCGTATTGCTCGCGATAGATTTGTAGCTCTTCTGAATCCGCAAAATACACGTAACCCGTGCTATTGATAAGAAGGTTCATGACCTAATTAATTGCCAGTAATTTGATTAGATTAGCAATATTATACTAATCCCTAACTGAAATTCAACAAAAAAATTAGCGGGAGCTATACTAAAACTGTTTTAGTGTATAAACCATAGTTCACTCACACTGACAAGTGGCAACGCGTTCCGTGGGAGTTTATACTGTTACCTAGCTCTTGCCACTTCGGTGTGAACTTAACTTGGCCTAACTGTTTTGCACTTTTGGAAATACACTATTATTGTATTTTGATTATTAATTTTGAGAGGCCTTCACATGTGCTCGAAAACCAAACCTTTGAAGAGATCTACAAAACCAGAAAAAATTCTTAAAGAATTGCCTACATTTTGCTTGTTTTTTTGTTTTGCAATTGCAAAAACAATAGAAGCGAATAATATTTTGACATTGTTTAAATCACTGTCAACCACCTGGCTCATGGTATTGACAAATAGTGGCGGATTATTTCGACAGGCATCTTGCAATTGTTGATAAATACTGAGGTTGTAGGTTTCCACGGGACAGATGGTGGTATTGTACCTTTTTTCGTCGACCACTTCTCTCGGGACCGCAAATCTGCTGGAGTGTTAGCATACACTTGGATTTTATTTACGTAAAAGTTGATCCTAAGACCATGTAGGCAATGCGAACCGAGTACCCCCTGTTTCACCATGTTTTTGTGTGTTTTTTTTTTGGTTGTATACCTTAAGAAAATATAAGAAAAGCTTCCAGCAAGGATATTCTAAAAAGTATTAAATAAGCTAATTTGTTTCATTAGCTGACCTAATATAGCTTAGATTAGATTAGGAGTATTTAATGCAAACATACACCTACCTCATTTCTGTTAATTTGAAAATAACAAACGTATTTTATTTATTTTTTTTATTTCCGTGCGCTTTTTGCGCATTTCTTGGTATTGGAATGATGCAATATTTTTAGATCAGAATTTTAAGCCCAAAATTTATTTCTTTTAAAACTTATTAGTGGAGTGATGATAACACATAACCTGTAGGTTCCCCGACTGATCAAAGGAGCTAATTCTGCCAAATTGTTGAATCGATTTTTTTGCATTCCTCTATCCAAAGTAAGAAGAATCGGAATCATCTTACTGTAGCTGGAAAGGCAGAATTTCATAAAAAGACCTTTTATCCAACAGTGTTTTACCAAAAACTTTTTTAAACATATGTGTTAACAGTTTCATTATTTTAAATAACACTTTTTCTGTATTTTTCAGCACGCTACCAAGCCTTAACCCTTTTTTTGAGGCCACAAACGCGTCCGAAAACCGGAAAGATAAGCACGTGAGTTCAACTCAAAATTAAACTGGTGCGAACGTCTGGAATTCTGCCGCTCAAATAAAAAGACGCGATACACACTCCGCGTCTCAGCCGCGATAAAAGTTTTAATTAAATTAAATTAAATTTAAGTTAACGCTTGTCAGCCGCGAAGCGTTTACTTAAAACAAGAATATATAACACAAGAGAATGTCCGACTGTACACTAAATTTTTGACCAAAATTTTGCGAGAAAAGTCGCACTTTAAATTTTGTGTGCGACTTTTCTCGCAAAAATCCGCCATTTTCTGCAAGTTTTCCCGCGCTGCGATTTTTTACACAGTGTTAGTTTTCTCGCAGTGGGGACTGCGACTTCTTTCGCACTCTATGCTACTTTATTCGCACTGCGATTATATTCGCACTGCGAGTTTGGCTGCACAACAAAAAAAATAAAAACAAAGCGGAGCGAAAATTTTGTGTATAAATGAGTAAAAGTCGTTTTTTTTACCTTAAGATGTTAAAACTTTTTAGTTTTAATAAAATAAAGTGACTTTCCAACGTTTTAAAATTAAATAAAACAAGTTTAAAAGTGTTTTACTCCATTGAAAATGACTACCAGCGTCTGTATTTTTTTGTTGCGCGGCCAGACTTGCAGTGCGAAAATAATCGCAGTGCGAATAAAGCAGCATAGAGTGCGAAAGAAGTCGCAGTCCCCACTGCGAGAAAACTAACACTGTGTTAAAAGTCGCAGCGCGGAAAAACTAGCAGAAAATGGCGGATTTTTGCGAGAAAAGTCGCACTTTTGAATTCGTGTGCGACAAAATTTTGGTCAAAAATTTAGTGTACAGTCGGACATTCTCTTGTGTTATATATTCTTGCTTAAAGCAATCACGTTCATTAAATAATGAAGAATTACCATTCAGAAACACTATTTCACTCATATCTGTACTTTTGGCTAGGTTTGCGTATTAATTTTTATATTATCTAAAAATATTTATTTGCATATTTCTGGTAATACACTTTTAAACCTTTAACAGTCGTTATTATTCGATTGTGTGATGATTTCCGTCAGTTTATAAAAGCCAGTAATAATGTGGGTCACGAGAAAGTATGAAAAACTTTTTAGTAACAGTATAAACCTTTATAAACGAATATTTTGATAGTAATTACATTGTTAAATAGTTAAGAAAATATTAAAAGGTTCATGTGTTAATTTGGTCTTTTTTGTCGGTAAAAAAAGCCAAAAGGAACCTATAACGCAAAAAGACGAAAGCCAGCTATAACGCACTATGTTAGCAAACTGACAGAGTCTTTGTTAAATCTCAAAAACGACTGCTAAATGTTTAGCAATTGCTACCCACCCAATATTAGTATTAAGATACTTCTGGCCATTGGCAAGGTTCTTTCGCTGTTTCCTCTGGTGCGAGTCCAACAAAAGGTCGTGAGCAATTCAAATATGGACAAAATTAGTAAAGTGGCAAATATCGCGTACCTAAATTTTCCAAAAAAATATAAAATTGTATAGTTAAGAATCATTTTTACAAATGAAAAGAATATAGTTTAATAGTATATAATTAAAAATGCATGAAATTTGATTAGTTTTATGCACTGGTCAACTAAAAAATATACAAGTACCCAGTTACAATATATCGAAATGTTTTTATGCTCAGAAAAATGTTTCGTTCGTGCTATTTTTCTTAAAAAGTTACTGCTGCATTATAAGTGTTCAGAAACATAACAAAAACAAATTAAAAAAACTTCGAAAGTTACGAATTTTGTCAATTTTATTAAATTTTATTTGAAAAATTTTCGTTACAAACGCTCATTTATTTGAACAGTGTTTTATCTTAAATACAAAAAAGCAGCCAATAAGAATTTGGAGTGAAGGAGTCAACAATTATAACTTTAAAGTTAATAAACACTTAATAAAAATTGATAAGACTAAAAAGATCTCCATTGTTTGTGTACGATACCTTTAGCCAAAATATTTCTTCCCGCTATCTTTGAAATTAATCAAAATACAATAAATTATTTAAACTTACCAAGACTCTATCGAAAACGGTGCTCCAACCAAAAAGTTTATCACGGAAGTGCTGGGCGGATGAGTGACAAGAACAAACGTCCGATCACTCACAGCGTGAGAGTAGCGCAGTTTCCGAATTCGCTCCATGTACAGCGATCTGTCGTCAGAGATGTCCATGTGTTCGTTTGGATTTAAGTTCATGTTAAAAGTACAAAACTTTCTTAACTTTATTCGAACAATATTTTTTTCCGATTTTTGACAAGAAAACAATTAATTTGTTTTATTTATTTAACAGTTTTATTTTAAAAAAATTTAAAATCATTAAATCCTGGACTTAGCATAACTATAAACATAAAATTAAGTCGGAAGTGGCAAAATTTGAACCGAAAATTTGAAATTGTTAAAATACTTAGTTAATCCTAAGCCTAAACCTAGATGAAAACCTTTTTTTTTGATTTTGGACTATGAGATGGGCTATAAAGTTTCTACTTAGGGCTCCAAAATCCTGTAACCGCATTACGTACTTCGTGTAATTATGGGCTCACAACCGCAAATAAAAAAGGAAAATCATCTTTCTTGAACAATATTATTTGTACAAAATTTTTTATATTGCATTAATTTGCATTGTGACCATTTTCGTTGAAAATATAATCCTTAAAAAATATATAACACAAGAAAATGTCCGCATGTACACAAATTTTTTTAACCATCATTGTTCTAGAAAGGCTGCATTAGCAACCTTGCGCAACTTTTTTGTGCGCTATTTTCTGCTAGTTTTCAGTGCAGCAATTTTTAAAGCAATGTTATGTAGTTTTCTCGCAGTAAAAATTACAGTATGTTGCATTCAAACATTATGATTTGTTTTTCTCAGCAAAAAAAGATAAGTTGTGTATGTGCAATTTTTCTAAGAAATTTTTTTCTTTACAAATGTAGTGTACAATCAAACATTATGTCTGTTG
>JASAMX010031981.1:0-21153 GCA_030248175.1 Microlaimidae sp. YZB2_3 | reverse complement strand
AATAAAAATGTGTAAATAAATTAAACTAGTAGATTTAAAACTTTGATTTGGTAATTGAGTAAAAGCAAAAAAATTGATGTGGGTTGTACAAAGAACGCAAAAAAATTTTAAAAAATATTATGGTAAATAGTATAATCATTTTACAAAGATAATCTGTTGCAAAATACAAGCAAAGTAGATATACAAAAAAATTTGCATAAAATGATATGAGCTTATATCAAATAAACTTATATAGCATACCGAGAAAGTTTACAGTAAAAAATTGTTCAGAAATGGCGATAATACAAAGTTTGATGGGAGCTGATTTTTGATAAGCTCTAAAATACGACCTAAATAAAGATATTTAGATATGTCTGATCTGGAATAGAAACCGTTTAATTTTAGTTTCGTTAGTTCTGGTTTTATCGTTTTGATCAATAGAGAGAAATTTATAAACTGGTATATTAGTTAGTCCATTTAACATTTTATAGCGAAGCAGTATGTCATTTTGTTTTCGTCTCACTGAAAGTTTATTTAGGTTGAGTTCCCATAGTCGAGTCTCATAATCTACATGAAGAACAGAGCAACTATGATATAAACGCCTTGTAAAAGTTTTTTGCACTTTTTCAAGACAATCGATGTTCATAAGGTAATGAGGGTTCCAAACGTAGGTTTTGAACTCGACTAGTGAACCCACAAAGTTTTTATAAGCTTTTAGTTAAATTTCCATGTTACGAGTATGGAAAGACCTAAACAGAATGGCTGTTCTATTCTGAGCTTTTGCGGCTATAGGTGCACAATGGGATGAAAACTTTAAGTACTTTGATATTAAAATATTTAAATCATGTATAAATTTTTGGCTAATAATTTGATTATCATTTAAATAATAATTTAATTTTTTTATTATTAAATCCTAGGTGGAGAACGCGGCATTTGTTTATAACAATGTTTAACGTAAACGTAAAAACTTTTAGAAAATCTTAAAATATATATTATGAAGCTTTTCTAAATTTAGGATAGAAATAGTAATTGCAACATCACTCCTATTCCCTAAAGTTAAAATTGAAAATCATCTTTAAATTAATACTGTTCTTATGAAAATAATTTCACCTTTGAATTTGTATAAAATTACCTATTAATTTTATATGGTGCATATACGTGTATGTGACACGCCAAATACCATTTTGAAATTTAACATAAGGATTGTGTTTTTTTTGTGGTTTGAACAATTGTTTGAAGTACCTCAGTCTCTCCCATTTTGCTGTCGCTTTTTTAATACCATACCACGAATCATTTTCCTTAATATTCAGCTATAAAAGTTTAAAACAACTATTTACTTTACTTTACTTTCGGAATACAAAACAAACAATATTTTATATTTGCGAAAAAATTTAATAAGAAAAATGATAACGTAAACCACGATAAAACGTAAACCACGTAAAAGTAACGTTTGTTTTTTAATTACGATGTTTTCATAATACCAAAAAGTATATAATATATACAAGGAAAAATATGTGAGTAAATACATATTTCTCAAACATATTAAGTGCATTTATTAGGGCGCTCCCTAATAAGGGTGCGCTTTTATTAGGGCATTTGGATGTGCTAATTTACGCCCTGTTTCTGAAAGGGGGAGCTTATTAGGGCGTGTAAGAAGCTTGATTAGGGCGCGCACTTATTACACACCATGGCCCTAATAAGAGCTCGCCTTCATGAGCGCACTTATCAATTTTTCAAAAAAAATTATTTATAAGTGTGTTTTATGTGACTGTTGTAGTAGCTAGTAATAGTAGTAGCTACGATGCTGTTGTAATAGTAATAACTGCAATGGCTCAGTGGTAGCTGATTCGGCCTACCACTGAGCAAGTGACTGGTTTCAATTTGATAGATGGTAGAGTTTGTTTTTTGTTTTATTATTTTTCTTTTTAATTTAACATGAGTAGCCCATCAAAAAAATTTATTTTTTATTTTTGTTATTGCTTTTTGGAATTTATATTTGCATTTGGTACACCATAACAATTAAGTAGTTTAGTATTCCAATTTATTCTTTGTTCAAACGGAAAAGGTGTGAAAAGTTTATTTTGCTGAAAATTATTACGTCACCTTAAAATCAATTTTATCAAAAAAAACAACTGTTATATTTTATTCATTAAAATTAAAACTATTCGCATTTTATTTAATGCACAAGTTAATCTTATCATTAAGCAAGTATAAGGTAAGTATTTTATTCATTTTCACAAAACTAACACTAAACGATTTAGTTTTAAATTTGTCATTATTATATAGCTCATATTTCAGCAGGATTAACATTTAAAATTTTTTTAGGTTAGTTTTCTATTGTTATGGTGTACCAAATACGATAAGTATAATTTCCAAAACACAAAAAACAAAAATAAACGACTATTTTTTTGGTGGGCTACTCATGTTAAATTAAAAAAAAAAAATAAAACAAAAAATAAGATTGACAATTTTTGAAAAGAAAAAAAATTAAAAAAATCTACCGTCCGCGGGATTCGAACCCGTCACTTGCTCAACGGTAGGCCGAATCACTACCACTAAGCCATCGCAGCTACAATAACAGTCGCATAAACCAGACTTACAAATAATCTTATTTTTTGAAAATCGATAAGTGCGCTAATAAGGGCGCGCCCTTATTAGGTCCATGGTGTGCTAATAAAGGGCGCGTCCTAATAAGAGCGCGCTTATTAGGCCATAATAATATTATATGCCATAATAATCTTGGCCTAATAATAATAAATTAGTAAATTGTTTAATTTTTTTGTAATAGCAAACGTTCAAATTTTTTCGATGCAAAATTATATTTTACTAAGCATAATTTGTATTCTGAGATGGCTTTAAAAGTTATTAAGGAGTCAATATTTCAACTTGTTATATTCATTGAAAATTAGTCAGATTTTTAATTCAAATGCATAATTTTACAATAAAAAAAGATTAGTTTCTATCAGGGTGAAAATCAGTAGGTGGTAAAGTAACCACTCGTTTTTTGAAATAATATCACGTGGAGAGAAGGAACTGACGCAAATTGGGTACATACACCCTGGTCAAAATCCATTATTCTAAAGGGAAGAAATCTCCTGGGCATCAAAGGACACCGCGCGCATAAGGGGACGCTCGCATTTATGTCTAATAACGCGGCCACGCCTTTCTAATACCCCGCCTTCGCGGCATTCTTTCAGCCATATTCGCACCTTCATTTTGAAGCCTTGTTTTGCCGCTGCTCCTCCAATAACCTATCATAGGAAGCAAAACATATGTGACGTGATCACGAATACTATATGACATTTTAAAGCTAAAAAAATTCTAAGGAATAATCTCTAAAAACTTTTTTTTATTATTTTTATTCCCACACGTTCATTGTTTATTTCTTCCTTACGGGATCGGTTACGCCCTCCATTTGAGTCTGAAGGATTATAACTTTAGTGTCTTTAATCTTTTGTTAAACTTCTTAAACGGAATTCAGAATCTGAATCTGGTTTCAGATTTTAAAGCCAGTTTTTTTTAAACCTTTTTAATAGTCAGGACAGAAATGATTTTATAGCCGATTGGTTAGAGGTATTGCTCTTTTTAAATTTAAGACCTATCAATAATTTTTTTATTTTAAAATATTTTTTAGGCAAAATAACGCCAGAAATTTTTTCTGCATAAATAACATAATGTGACACAAAGTTAACACAAAAAAAATGTCATAAAAGCTGAAATAAAACCAGAAACTGTGTGCAAAGAGTAACTAAATTTTATGAATGTCTTAATAGATTGTTGGAAAGGCTTTTTTTGCTGTAGAATAGAGGAAAATTTCAAAATTTTATACGAAAAAAAGTTTTTTTTTTGAGTTATGATTTATAAGCAGAAACAGACATAATGCGTACTAATTGTTTTGTTGAGTGTACAGCAAAAGCATCTGAATAGCTCAGTTTCGAAGTAACTGGCCAGTATTACACTTGTTTGTGAGTATATTTAATATGAAATCGTACCAATTTATAATTATTTAATTAAATTGTTCATACTTATTGAAAACACAACAAAAAAATTCAATCAAATACACACCCTGGTCAAAATCCATTGTTCTAAACGGAAGGAATCCCGTGCGCATCAAAGGACACCGCGCTCATAAAGGGACGCCCGCATTTATGTCTAATAACGCGCCACGCCTTTATAATAACCCGCCCGCGCGGCATTCTTTTAGCCATATTCCCACCTTCATTTTGAAGCCCTGTTTTGCCGCTGCTCCTCCGACAACCTATCCCACAAAGCAAAACATATATGACGTGATCACGAATACTATATGACATTTTAAAGCTAAAAAAATTCGGAGGTGAAAGCTTTTTGAATAGTAAAAACATAACTAAGTCTTGAACTAAGATTTGAATTTAAAATAAAGGCCCGTTCACACCTGATTCCAGTTTCCAGTTCCTAAATCATAGTTCCCAGATCCCAAAAACGGGTCGTTCACACCTAACTGTTTACCGGTATAAAAACTCGCGTGTACTGGAGTTGTTTTAGTCAAATAAGGCTCGCAAAAACGTAAGTACAAACACAAAATACTCATTTAGAATAGTTTTTTAAGCTATAAAAAAACTTTAAACCTTTTTAAATTTGTTTAATATTTTCGTGTTAACAATGTTTTGGTTAAAAAACAATAATTTCCGTTCCATATTCTTGAAGAAACAGCACAAAAAAAGAAACAAAGCGTTGTAATAATTGCACAAAAAAGTTTTTAAAAAAATCAATATTCTGAAGCTGCTGTGAATTCTTAATTAACAGAAGTATTAGCATTATCAAAAATATATAATATACCGAAAAATGTGCAACTCCTATATAAAAAAGTACGGAAAAGTAGGCCATTATAATGAGCCTCTCCATTTAAACGACACTCTCCACTATAATGGCATAGTAGTCATTTTAATTCGGCGAGTTAAAATGGAGAAGTAGCCATTATAACATCCATTTATTGATTTAATTTCACTTCATTCACAGATGTAATGCTGTCCGGGCCCTATGAGTTTTACCCTGTTGAACAGTATTAAACCAACACGGGAAAACTCGTGCGGCCCGGACAGTATTACACTTTTGAGTATATATGAAATAAAATGAAATCAATAAATGGCTATTATAATGGCTTCTTCTCCATTTTAATTCGCGGAATTAAAATGACTACTATGCCATTATAGTGGAGAATGTCGTTTAAATGGAGAGGCTCATTATAATGGCCTACTTTTCTGTTTTTTTTTTTGTATAAGAGTTGCACATTTTTCGGTATATTATATATTTTTGGCATTATTACGAAAAAAGTCTGTGTGTGTGCACTGAGCGCGTGTGATATATGCACGGCGACGCCTCTTTGCTGTTTTTCCCTTAATTTTTTCCTTGAAGTTACAGCGCCGCTCCAAGTTTATGTGAACACTTGTTTTTCGCTGTTTCTATGATCTGGGAACTGAAACAGGTGTAAATGGCCCTTAAGAAACACAAAAAAACCGGTAACAAAGCAAATTTAGAAGCTTTAAATATACTTTTATAATATGTTAATAAAAATATTGAACGAATTTTGCTAATACAATCTCAAGGGGCTAAGAATTCTACAGATTGTTGTTAAAAAAATGTTTATTTATTTTTAACCGAGTTTTTAGCATTTTTAGCTTTACACTGTTATCTCGCGAGCGTATATTTTCATAATTAAAAAAATTTTGTAAAATTTATTGGTAACATATAAGATTCGTTTTCAATCGCTTTTTTTGATCGTTTTCAGACTAAGCTTTTATTGAGTACTGAAATTTTAATGTGAGTTTAGTAAATTTGAGTACTCACATTAAAAAATAAATGTGAGTTTAGTAGTGAGTACACATATTGAAAACCCCTTGAGTACTCAGATTAATGAGTATAAGTATAGTATAAGTATTTTGCTCATAAAATCAGGACTTTAACCATCAAAAGCGTTGCTAGTTTTTTTTTTTTTGGGAGATAGAAAAAAGGGTAATTTTCCACAAAACTACGGCATTTTATTTTTGGAATTTTATTTCCTCAAAACTACGGCATTTTATCTCCTTGTCAGATTATTTTTGGAAACTACGGCCCCTGGCCGTAGTTTCCAAAAATATAATGACAAGGAGATAAGAGCCTACACCAAAATCAATCAAGAATGAGGATTTTTGTTGGTAGTGTTTAAGGGTGCGGTATACTAAATCATGGTGTATTTTTTCGCTTGGTTTTTGGTATCAATCGATACGTCAGGTTTCACTGAGTAAAAAAGTGTATTACAAAAAAAAAGTAATTTTCAGCGGTTGTCTAGATATTATCGCTTCATTATTCCATCGATTTTTTTGCCGCTCAGCCAGCCAAATAACAATAAATATGTACGTCCGATGAGAGATTAAAAAAACGCCTGCCAATATTGAACTGAAATCAAAATACATCAAATCATTTATTTAAAATAAAACATTATAACTAAAATATAATAAATAAAAAGACACAGTAATTAGTATAATTAAAAGTTTTGCATATTTTCATAACAAAATTTGCATATACAATATTTTAAATACATCTGAATTTTTACAAGAAAGAATGCGTTTGCAAAGTCCAACGTAAGCAAACAAAACGCACCGTGGCTGGTGTTTGGTAAAAAACCAAACATTATCTGAAAAAACCAAGCGATATTCTTGCTAATATTTTGACAACCGCTAAAAATTTATTTTTTTTGTAATACAATTTTTTACTCAGTGAAACCTGACCCATCAATTGATACTAAAATCCAAGCGAAAAAAAGCGCCATGATTTAGTATACTGCACCTTAAATAATGAATGCTAATACAGGAAAAAATAAGGAATTCATTTTCAATTTTCTTTCAAAAAATAAAGAATTCATTACTTTAATTTTAGCAAAAAAAGAATTAAAAATTGTAAATCTTTTTTATTGGGATGAACAAATAAAAAAATAAAAATTAGCGGGATGAAAGAGTTGAATCTTATTATTGGATTGGATTGGAGTAGAGCAGAAGCATAGTTTGTGGGAAAAATATATTATATAAATAAATATTATAAAAATATATATTATAAAATATATATTATAATATTAATAAATAAATAACAATAAAATATATATTAATAAATAAATAATAAAAATATATATTAAAATATATATTATAAATATAAACATGTTCCAAAACATCGTAATTTTTACCTTATTGTATTATTGAAATATATTAAATGAAATAAATATACCTTTAAAATATTGCTAATATAGGTTTTTTTTAGAAAATTCTACTTGAAGATTTTTTGCTTCACTGCATTTTTGTTTGTTATAAAAACTATAAAAAAGAACATTTTGAAACTCTGGTTGTAGATTTTACCCAAAGTCTTTATTAAGATATTATTGTTTTAATGAAGAAAGCTAAGATTTTACCTCGTTTTTGTCAAACTTAAGAAGTATAAAAAATACTGAAAATCTTGTTTGATATTTAGGAAAAGACAAATAAATGCTTTATCAAATAAGTGCCTTGTAGTTGTCATTTCTTTTGCAGATTTTTATTTAAAAAATAATTTCATTCTACAATTGTTTGTTTTGGCAGGATATCTAACAAAATAGACTCAAAATATATAATTCCGACTGATGTTCTGCTTCCTAATTAAAAATTGTAAGTTTTTTACTGAAAGACTAATATTCCAACAAAAACACTGTAAAGATCAACAACCAGAGTGCAAAAATAAAGAAGATAAAAGCATACAATTGTTTTTTGTTAAATTTTTTTTGATGAAAATGTGCGTACTGAAGAAAAATTTCTTTAAGTACAGAAGGCACTAAATAAATACATCTTTTGAGCTTGTAAATCTATTTTAACGGAAACAAGCTACAAGGTTAAGGAACACAAATTAAAAATTTATTAAAACAATTATAAAAACTCAAGACATAAGCTTGACTTTGTAACACACCTTTAAAAACACAGTTATCGAATTTATTAAGTGGACAGATTTTGATGAGTAAATAAAATTGGCTCTGATAATTTCCGGCGTCCGTGGGCCGCCG
Organism: Microlaimidae sp. YZB2_3; assembly: GCA_030248175.1. Lineage (NCBI taxonomy): Eukaryota > Metazoa > Nematoda > Chromadorea > Desmodorida > Microlaimidae > Microlaimidae sp. YZB2_3. Next base: position 13,139 of record JASAMX010031981.1, on the reverse strand, counting down.
GATATTATCTTCAGATGACTAAGTAAGTGAGTAAGTAAGTAAGTTAGGAAGTAAGTAAGTTAAGTAAGTAACTTCCTAACGCTTTTTTTAATTTTAAATAACTCGGCCGAATCATCTCTATAAAAGTTAAAATTTGGAACATATAGAGTAGTGCATTTAATTTTGGCACTTTTCCAAATTGGACATTTTTGATTTTGGACTATATCTTTGGTAATCCCTGACGGAATATAACGTTTAATAGCTTAAATGAGAGCTAGTTATATGTAGATGACTTTCGTGAGCTTTTTATTTGTTATGTTATGAGATTTTCATGTGAACTTGTGTGATTTATAAAAAACAAAATTGTTACTCGTTTTTAGAACATGGGCATTTCATGAATACGCAATAAATTGGTTTAAAAATCAAACTGTCTAGGAAAAATTTAGACTATTTTCCGAATTTTTAGTTCCCGTGGTTCTACGTTGCGTCTGTGGTGAGCAATCGTTATAAAATAAATAGTGTAATTTCGGCACACATATTGCTGTAGGTAAAAACGGGTTGAATTAAGTGGTCGAGTGTTAAATTGTAGTTGTAAATAGTTAAAAGACAACGTTAAAATGTGTAGGGGTCATAACACTGCACTTAAACTAGATTAAGGGGGTCTTTTTAAAAAGTGCCGAAATTAAATGCACTTTTTCCCAAATTTTGCTCATTTTGATACCATTTGGCATTTTACCAGCTGTAACTTTTTGCCAGTTACACGTTAAACAAAAAGTAGAAGCTTAAATTAAAGAAAACTGTCTGGAGACAATGATAGGATTTTAAATTTTTGAAAATAATGATTTTTTGACTGAGTAACAATCGATTGTTTGTAAACTGCCGAAATTAAATGCACACATTTAATTTCGGCAATTTTCCGTTTTTATAAAAACTGATTTAACTGAGTAAAAAAACTACTTTCGTACAGTAAAACTTTTGTGACGCAACGCAGTATTGTGAAAGCTTCAAAATGAGCTATCAAACATCAAAATCGGGCCATACAGTGAAAAGTTACATTGGAAAAACAAAAAAGTGCCGAAATTAAATGCACTAACAACAAACAATGGAGAATTGATTGATAGTCACGAATTTGTGATCTGACAATTTGTGCGGTCGATCATGACGTATGCAACTTTTATTTAAAACAGTTATTAATCGGCCGAATAAAATTTATATGACTTGAAATTTGAAACATAGATACAACTGACAACTAAAAATCGATTGATAATCACGATTATGTGATTTGACAAATTGTGCGGTCGATCATGACGTATATGCAAATTTTATTTTTAAAAAATTACAACTTGGCCGAATAAAATTTATAAGACTTGAAATTCGGAACATAAATACAACTGACAACGGAGAATCGATTAATAATCACGATTTTTTTATTTGACAAATTGTGCAATCGATCATGTTGTATATGCAAATTTTATTTAAAACAATTATAACTCGGCCGAATCAATATTATATAAGTTGAAATTCGGAACATATATACAACTGACAACGGAGAATTGATTGATGATCCCGATTTTGTGATTTGACAAATTGTGCAGTCGATCATGATGTATGCAAATTTTATTTTTTGTTGTCAAAATGCTCGGGCTACCAGATTGTTCGGGATGACTCGGTTGTCAAAATGCTCAGGATGACAGATTGCTTGGGATGACTCGGTTGTCAAAATTCTCAGGATGACAGATTGCTTAGGATGACTTGGTTGTCAAAATGCTCAGGATGACATATTGCTTGGGATAACTCAGTTGTCAAAATGCTCAGGATGACATATTGATTGGGATGACTCAGTTGTCAAAATGCTTGCGATGACAGATTGCCCAGGATTACTTGGTTGTCGAAATGCTCGGGATGACAGATTGCTCGGGATGACTTAGTTGTCAAAATGCTCAGAATGACAGATTGCTTGGGATGACTCCGTTGTCCAAATGCTCGGGATGACAGATTTTCTTGGGATGACTTGGTTGTCAAAATGTTTGAGATGACAGATTGCTCAGGATGACTCGGTTCAGGGTTGTCAAAATGCTCGGGATTACAGATCACTCGGGATGACTCGGTTGTCAAATTGCTTGAGACAGATGTTATTCCGGCGGCCGGTATTATCTTCAGATGAGTAAGTAAGTAAGTAACTTCCTAACGCTTTCTTTGATTTTGAATAAGTCCGCCGAATCACTATATATATATAAGTTGAAATTGGGAACATTTACACAACTTTCAACGGAGAATCGATTGATAATTAAGAATTTGTAATTTGACAATTTGTGCGGTCGGTCATGACGTATATTCAAATTTTATTAAAAAAATTATAACTCCGCCGAATAAAATCAATAGAACTTGAAATTCAAAACATAGATACAACTGACAGTGGAGAATCAATTGATAATCACGATTTTTGATTTGACAAATTGTGGGGTCGATCATGACATATATACAAAATTTATTTAAAACAGTTATAACTCGACAAAATATTATCTATATGACTTTAAATTCAGAACATAGGTCGATTTTGTGATCTGACAAATTGTACGGTTGATCATGACGTATATGCAAATTTTATTTAAAACATTTGTAACTCGGCTGAAGAAAATTTTTATGACTTGAAATTTAGAACATAATTAGATAGAACTTGTAACGGAGAATCAATTGGTAGCGATGTTTTTTTGATTCAACATTTGTGCGGTAAAGGTAAATGGATTTACAGTTAGCAAGCTTATACCGTGAAGCACAGGCAATAACATAGGTCTTAAATTTGCTGGTCTTTTAACAAACATATATAACTGACAGTGGAGAATGGATTGATAATCACCATTTTGTAATTTGACGGAGAAATTGTGCAGTGGATCAAAACATAAGTGCAAATTCAATGTTAATCTTCACGGCCGCCGGTTACAAGACAAACTTGAACTAGTTTTTGTTTTATATTCAAACTCAATTATTAATTTTAAATCGTAAACCAATATTTTGAAATGAAAAACAAGTTAGATAAACTATTGTAGTCTTTCTTAACTTGTAAATGAAGTTTTTGTAGCTATTTCTGTTCTAACAATGAAAAAATAAAAAAATGGTAAATTAAAAAAAACACACACACACACAAAAATATCAAACGTTGTCGCTAACTTCGTGTTTTTTTAGGAATAATGATCCTTTTATTTAACAAATCAGAATTGAATTGATTTTAAAATTTAAGTTCTTATGTTTTTTTTTGTTTGTGGTGTTGTTTTTTTATTGGTTCCCTCCTTTCGTCTTCCATTCGCGGTTTTCTATTATCCATTTATTGCATATTTTGATTTTCTTTTAATTTGTGCCCTGGCGTCGTGTGTTATTTTTTTGCCGTTTTTATTGATGGAGCAGATTTGGTTTTTTTTTGCTTCTTTTTTTGCATTGATGTCATGCGGATGTGTGCTGCTATTGCTTTTTTTGATTGCATGCTTCGAAGCATGCTTTTTTTATTTTCGCGCAATTTGCATTTTATTGGAAATCCTTTCCTCTTGTTCACCTTCACATTCTTTTATGCATAGAATATTCCATACATCACATCTATTTAGATTGGATTTGGATTTTATTTTTGTATGTCTTCTGTTGTATTTTGTGTCTGTGTGCACTGGTCTGGTTTTTTAGTGGGTTTATTTTTTTGTTTCCCGCGGTTGTGCTATTTTATGTGCGTATTGCGCATTGGCATATTGGAAGTGCGTTTTTATGCGGCTATTGTTGCATGGATCGCACCTTTTTGAGCGTGCATTTAAATGAGACATGCTTATAGTCGTTTTGATTTTATGCGCAATTTGGCGTGCTATGGCCATCGTTTCGCTTCTGACACTGATTGACATATTTTTCCTTATTATTATATGTGTTATATATTTTTGATATTATATTGTCTTTGTTTCTTTTTTCGAAAACTTTTTTTTTAAGAAATAAAAATGTATACAAATATATATATTATCACATTATCCACACTGATATGTCTCGTATTGACATTACCGGTATTTTTTTAGATGTGAGTGTGTGTATTGTATTCATTTATTTGAGTTGTTATTTGTTGTTGACATTGACATGTGAGTCTCACATTGTGAGTATGATTTTTGATATTTTTTGGGCTTTGGGGGAGGGGTGGTTTTAGAGAAAATATAATTGAATGTTTGATTTGGTACCGCATTTTAGAAAGATTATTTGATACCGCTGTATTTGTTGACGTTGTGAATCGCTGATTTTGTTTACTCAGTAGTCTTATTAGCTCTGCTCATCACCGTTAGATATATTATTATTTTCACTATCTTTCATAATATGTGCTTATATTACATCAAAATATATTTTGATCTCATTATGAGTTTTGCCTTTTATTTATTTATGCATGGTATATTCTACAATAATACGTATTTTATACCCCTTTATATTTTGAGTACATTTGGGATCAAATCCAATCGGATGCATTTTGTTTTACATTGTTATTAAAATAAATTTTTAGACTGAATGGAGAAAAATAGAAATAAAATAGAATAAATCGGTAGAAGAGAAGAAAAAAGAATAAAATAATAAAAAACTAATATAAAAAACAAATAGGAAGAAAACAAAACAAAATTAAAAAAATATAAAAAAACATAAAGAGAGATAAAGAAGAGTAAAAAGAAAAAGAAAAACCAAGAAAAAACAGAAATGGGGAAACAATTTCGTGTAGAAAGATTCTATAAAGGTCGTGGAGAGCTGTGTTAGGAACACTCAGGAAACTCTTTAAAAATTTTGGTGTCCTATGTTTTATTCTTAAGAATGAAAGTTTTGTCGGTTATCTTTTAAATTCTGAGGGTTGTAGTTGAATATTATTTTTAGGTATGTTTTCTAAAAAACGAAAGGCTGCATCATGGGCTAAAAATAAAAACGTTTAGTGTTTTTCTATTTTCTTAGAGAAAACAAACTTTGTTTGTTTGCTTAATTTAAGATTTTACAAACGTGTTTTGCTATTTTGTTTAGGATTAGAAACAAACAGTTGGAAAACTAAAAGCAATTTTGAAATAAAAAATAAAAGAATTAAAAGGAAGTAAAACAAATTGAAGTTCAAAAATTAGGTGATTAGAAAAAAGAGGGGTAAAAAGTTGGCTGATCTTGCTTGTATTCTTTTAAAAAAAAAACACTGTAAAACAAGCTTAGTAAGCAAGTTTAGCTAGATTTAACAAAAGAAGTAAAAATATTTATATAATTGAAAAATTTTCTTAGTTAATTTCGAAAAAAACATATTCTCTCGTTTTTAACCTGCAATTTTTATAGAATTGGTAGTTTTCTTTTATCTCGATTCAACATTGAGATTAGAGGACTATATTTTCGTTTAGAGAGTGACATCAAATGTTGTATGAAAACGTTCAATTTGGGTTTTAACGTTCCATTTTAATTCTTTTATTTTTTTCAATACAAAATTGTGCTTTTAAGTTTTCCAACTGTTTGGTTTGCATATCTAAACAAAGACAAAACACGTGTAAAAATAAAAAGCAACAACAAGTGTGCAAAGAAAAGAAAAACAAACGTTAAAGCCAAGATGGAGCTTAATTTGAGGAAAAAAAAAAAAACCACCCTCAAATTAGAAGTAACTTTCTTCTTAAGGATAAAACATAGGACACCAAAATTTTTAAAGAGTTTCCTGAGTGTTCCTAACACAGCTCTCCACGACCTTTATAGAATCTTTCTACACGAAATTGTTTCCCCATTTCAATAGTTTTTTCTTGGTGTTATATTTCTTTTTCTTATGTTACTCTATCTTTATCTCTCTTTATGTTTTTTTTATATTTTTTTAATTTTGTTTTGTGTTTTTCTTCCTAATTGTTTTTTATATTAGTTTTTTGTTTTCTTTTTATTTCTTTTTCTTCTCTTCTACCGATTTATTCTGATTTTATTTTCTATTTTTCTGCACTCAGTCTAAACTTAATTGTTTTTTTTTCATTTTCAGATTAACAATGTTAAAACAAATATTGCTTATCCTGATTGGATTTTTGATCCCAAATTGTACTCAGAATATTATAAAGGGGTATAAAATTACTTTGTTTATTTTATTTGTTGAGTTAATTAACCGTGTCTTAAATAAAATAAACGTGCAAAACTCATAATGAGATCAAAATATATTTTGATTGTAATTCTGGCGCGGTATTCTGGGAAAGATTAACTTTGAAAATTTAATTAATATTATCTAACGGTGGTAGGCTCAAGTTTTAATAGGACTTAAAATTAAACTAAAATCAGCGATTTTTGCTACAACGTAAACAAATACTAGCGGTATCTAAATAATCTTTCTTAAAGATGCGGTACCAAATCAAACTTTTTGTCTTCGATTTTGATTATTTTTTCTGAAAACCTTACCCCTTCCCCCAATAGCCCAAAAAAATTTTTTATCAAAATATCATACTCACAATGTGAGTACTCACATTGTTTTGCAATGTCAGTACTTAACAAATATACTTAACTCAAATTAAATTTGGAATACTAATTACTACTTACTACTCACTGATTTTCTAAAAAATACTCGGTAATACTCAATACTCAACTCATATTAGTTTTTGTGGATTAATGTGAGTAATGAGTATTTTTATTATTTTGGTTATACATTTTTTGATGTTTCTTAAAAGAAGTATATAGTTTTCGAAAAAAGTAAACAAAGACAATATAGTATTATCAAAAATATATAACACTATATAATATAGTAAGGAAAAATATGTCAATCAGTGTCAGAAGCGAAACGATTTGGTGCCATTTTTTGAGCACTGCCATTAATTTTTGTGCGCATAAAATGGCAAAACAACTGCTTTTATTAAGGCATGTCTCGTGTAAATGGGCACTGCTCAAAATGTAGCAGTTGTTTTTGCGCATATACTTTGCATGCTAACTCGATCGCACTGCATTTTGAAACACACTGCACTTTTTTAGCAATTTTATGCGCATATATGCGCATATACTGCACATAAAATAGCACAACCGCGGGAAACAAAAAAAATAAACCCACTAAAAAACCAGTACCTAGTTTGCACACAGTACACAAAATACAAACTTTTAGTATAGACATACAAAAATAAAATCCAATGCAATACATAAATAGATTTTTTGTGTATTGTATTGGATATTATTTTCGTATGTCTATACTAAAAGTTTGTATATTGTGTATAGTTTAAAAACTAAGTAGTGGTTTTTAAGTGGGTTTATTTTTTTGTTTCTCGCGGTTGTGCGATTTTTTGTACAGTATATGCGTATATATGCGCATAAAATTGCTAAAAAAGTGCAGTGCGTTCGAGTTAGCATGCACGTATATGCACAAAAACACTGCTACATTTTGAGCAGTGCCCATTTACACAACACATGCCTCAATAAGAGCAGTTGTTTTGCCATTTTATGCGCACAACAATTAATGGCAGTGCTCAAAAAATGGCACCAAATCGTTTTGCTTCTTCATTAATTTTGAACAATACTTTTGGGCATTTAATTAATAATAACACACATTTTGGTTACTGCCTAGGGGCTTTTATTCATTCAATTTTGTGTTAAAAGGTTTGAAATATTTCTAAAATTATGCAATAAATGTGATAATTTAGTAAATTTACCTTGCGAATGGTTTTAAGGTACTGTTTTTAAAGGAGGGTAACCTAATTTAAAAAAACAAGACACCACTTTGAAGTTACCTATATATTAAATAGATTTTAATAATATTTTGCTGAAGTTAAGACGAGATAGCTAAGAACTTAAATTTTAAAATCAATTCAATTCTGATTTGTTAAATAAAAGGATCATTATTCCTAAAAAAACACGAAGTCAGCGACAACGTTTGATATTTTTGTGTGTGTGTGTTTTTTTTTAATTTACCATTTTTTTATTTTTTCCATTGTTAAAACAGAAATAAGCTACAAAACTTCATTTACAAGTTAAGTAAGACTACAATAGTTTATCTAACTTGTTTTTCATTTCAAAATATTGGTTTACGATTTAAAATTAATAATTGAGTTTGAATATAAAACAAAAACTAGTTCAAGTCTTGTCTTGTAACCGGCGGCCGTGAAGATTAACATTGAATTTGCACTTATGTTTTGATCCACTGCACAATTTGTCAAATTACAAAATGGTGATTATCAATCCATTCTCCACTGTCAGTTATATATGTTTGTTAAAAGACCAGCAAATTTAAGACCTATGTTATTGCCTGTGCTTCACGGTATAAGCTTGCTAACTGTAAATCCATTTACCTTTACCGCACAAATGTTGAATCAAAAAAACATCGCTACCAATTGATTCTCCGTTACAAGTTCTATCTAATTATGTTCTAAATTTCAAGTCATAAAAATTTTCTTCAGCCGAGTTACAAATGTTTTAAATAAAATTTGCATATACGTCATGATCAACCGTACAATTTGTCAGATCACAAAATCGACCTATGTTCTGAATTTAAAGTCATATAGATATTATTTTGTCGAGTTATAACTGTTTTAAATAAATTTTGTATATATGTCATGATCGACCACACAATTTGTCAAATCAAAAATCGTGATTATCAATTGATTCTCCACTGTCAGTTGTATCTATGTTTTGAATTTCAAGTTCTATTGATTTTATTCGGCGGAGTTATAATTTTTTTAATAAAATTTGAATATACGTCATGACCGACCGCACAAATTGTCAAATTACAAATTCTTAATTATCAATCGATTCTCCGTTGAAAGTTGTGTAAATGTTCCCAATTTCAACTTATATATATATATAGTGATTCGGCGGACTTATTCAAAATCAAAGAAAGCGTTAGGAAGTTACTTACTTACTTACTCATCTGAAGATAATACCGGCCGCCGGAATAACATCTGTCTCAAGCAATTTGACAACCGAGTCATCCCGAGTGATCTGTAATCCCGAGCATTTTGACAACCCTGAACCGAGTCATCCTGAGCAATCTGTCATCTCAAACATTTTGACAACCAAGTCATCCCAGCGAATCTGTCATCCCGAGCATTTGGACAACGAGTCATCCCAAGCAATTTGACATTCCGAGCACTTTGACAACTAAGTCATCCCGAGCAATCTGTCATCCCGAGCATTTTGACAAACGAGTCATCCCAAGTAATCTGTCATTCGAAGCATTTTGACAACCGAGTCATCCCGAGCAATCTGTCATTCCTAGCATTTTGACAACTGAGTCATCCCAAGCAATCTGTCATCCTGAGCATTTTGACAAACAAGTCATTCTGAGCTATCTATCATCATGAGCATTTTGACAACAGAGTCATCCCGAGAAATCTGTCATCCCGAGCATTTTAACAACCGAGTCATCCCGAACAATCTGTAGCCCGAGCATTTTGACAACAAAAAATCAAAATTTGCATACATCATGATCGACTGCACAATTTGTCAAATCCCAAAATCGGGATCATCAATCAATTCTCCGTTGTCAGTTGTATATATGTTCCGAGTTTCAACTTATATAATATTGATTCGGCCTGAGCTATTATTGTTTTAAATAAAATTTGCATATACAACATGATTGACCGCACGATTTGTCAGATCAAAAAATTGTGATTATTAATCAATTCTCCGTTGTCAGTTGTATCTATGTTCCAAATTTCAAGTCATATAAATTTTATTCGGCCAAGTTATAATTTTTTAAAAATAAAATTCGCATATACGTCATCATCGACCGCACAATTTGTCAGACGCAGATCACATAATCGTGATTATCAATCGATTCTTAGTTGTCAGTTGTATTTATGTTTCAAATTTCAAGTCATATAAATTTTATTTGGCCGAGTTATAATCGTTTTAAATAACATAAAATTTATTTAAAATTTGCATATGTCATGATCTACCGCACATATTGCCAGATCACAAATTTGTAACCATTAATCGATTCTGCGTTGTCAGTTCTAGGGTAGTGCATTTAATTTTGGCACTTTTTTGTTTTTCTGATGTAACTTTTTACTGTATGGCCCGATTTTCATGTTTGATAGCTCATTTTGAAGCTTTCACGATACTGCGTTGCGTCACAAAAGTTTCATTGTACGAAAGTAGTTTTTTTATTTAATTAAATCAGTTTTTTAAAAAAAAATGGAAAATTGCCGAAATTAAATTAAATATATGCATTTAATTTTGGCACTTTACAAGCAATCGATTGTTTCTCAGTCAAAATATCATCATTTTTAAAAATTTAAAAGCCTATTATTATTTCCAGACAGTTTTCTTTAATTTAAGCTTCTGCTTGTTGTTCAAAGTGTAACTGGCAAAGGGTTACAGCTAAAAGCCAAATGGTATCAAAATGAGCAAAATTTGGGAAAAAAAGTGCATTTAATTTTGGCACTTTTTAAAAGGACCCCCTTAATCGAGTTTAAGTGTAGTGCTATGACGCCTACACATTGCAACGTTGCCTTTTAACTATTTACAACTACAATTTAACACTCGACCACTTAATTCAACCCGTTTTTACCTACTATTTTATTTTATAACGATTGCTCACCACATGCAACGTAGAACCACGGGGACTAAAAATTCGTAAAATAGACTAAATTTTACCAGGACAGTTTAATTTTTAAACCAATTTATTGCGTAATCATGAAATGCCCATGTTCTAAAAACGAGTAACAATTTTATTTTTTATAAATCACACAATTTCACATGAAAATATCATAACATAACAAATAAAAAGCTCACGAAAGTCATCTACATATAATTAGCTCTCATTTGAGCTATCAAACGTTGTATTCCGTCCAGGATTACCAAAGATATAGTCCAAAATCAAAAATGCCCAATTTGGAAAAGTGCCGAAATTAAATGCACTACCCTATATATGTTCCAAATTTTAACTTATATAGAGGTAGAGGTGATTCGGCCGAGTTAATCAAAATCAAAAAAAGTGTTAGGAAGTTACTTACTTATTTACTCACATACTTACTCATCTGAAGATAATATCCGGCGGCCCACGGCCGCCGAAATTATCACTTTTATTACTCATCAAAATCTGTCCCACTAATAAATTCGATAACTGTGTTAAAGGTGTGTTACAAAGTCAAGCTTCTGTCTTGGTTTTTTATAATTGTTTTAATAAATTTTTTAATTTGTGTTCCTTAACCTTGTAGCTTTTTCCGTTAAAATAGATTTACAAGCTCAAAAGATGTATTTATTTAGTGCCTTCTGTACTTGAGAAAAATTTTCTTCAGTACGCACATTTTCATCAAAAAAAATTTAACAAAAAACAATTGTATGCTTTTATCTTCTTTATTTTTGCACTCTGGTTGTTGATCTTTACAGTGTTTTAGTTGGAATATTAGTCTTTCAGTAAAAAACTTACAATTTTTTAATTAGAGAAGCAGAATCATCAAGATGGAACTATATATTTTGAGTCTATTTTGTTAGATATCCTGCCAAAACAAACAATTGTAGAATGAAATTATTTTTTAAATAAAAATCTGCAAAAGAAATGACAACTACAAGGCACTTATTTGATAAAGCATTTATTTGTCTTTTCCTAAATATCAAACAAGATTTTCAGTCTTTTTCCTGCTTCTTTAAGCTTGACAAAAACGAGGTAAAATCTTAGCTTTCTTCATTAAAACAATAATATCTTAATAAAGACTTTAGGGTGAAATCTTTAACCAGAGTTTCAAAATGTTCTTTTTTATAGTTTTTATAACAAACAAAAATTTAATGAAGCAAAAAATCTTCAAGTAGAATTTTCTAAAAAAAACCTATATTAGCAATATTTTAAAGGTATATTTATTTCATTTAATATATTTCAATAATACAATAAGGTAAAAATTACGATGTTTTGGAACATGTTTATATTTATAATATATATTTTAATATATATTTTTATTATTTATTTATTAATATATTTTTTATTGTTATTTATTTATTAATATTATAATATATATTTTATAATATATATTTTTATAATATTTATTTATATAATATATATTTTCCCCACAAACTATGCTTCTGCTCTATCTCCAATCCAATCCAATAAATAAGATTCAACTCTTTCATCCCGCTAATTTTTATTTTTTTATTTGTTCATCCCAATAAAAAAAGATTTACAATTTTTAATTCTTTTTTTGCTAAAATTAAAGTAATGAATTCTTTATTTTTTGAAAGAAAATTGAAAATGAATTCTTTATTTTTTCCTGTATTAGCATTTCATTTTTTAAGGTGCAGTATACTAAATCATGGCGCTTTTTTTCGCTTGGATTTTAGTATCAATTGATGGGTCAGGTTTCACTGAGTAAAAAATTGTATTACAAAAAAAATAAATTTTTAGCGGTTGTCAAAATATTAGCAAGAATATCGCTTGGTTTTTTCAGATAATGTTTGGTTTTTTACCAAACACCAGCCACGGTGCGTTTTTGTTTGCTTACGTTGGACTTTGCAAACGCATTATTTCTCGTAAAAATTCAGATGTATTTAAGATATTATATATGCAAATTTTGTTATGAAAATATGCAGAATTTTTAATTATACTAATTTCTGTCTTTTTATTTATAATATTCCAATTATAATGTTTTATTTTAAATAAATGATTTGATGTATTTTGAGTTCAGTTTAATATTGGCAGGCGTTTTTTTAATCTCTCATCGGCGTGCATATTTACTGTTATTTGGCTGGCTGAGCGGCGAAAAAATCGATGGAATAATAAAGAGATAATATCTCGACAACCGCTGAAAATTGTTTTTTTTTGTAATACAGTTTATTTACTCAGTGAAACCTGACGTATCGATTGATACCAAGAACGAAGCAAAAAAATACACCATGATTTTGTATCACAGCCCCCCTAAACACTACCAACAAAAATCCTCATTCTTGATTGATTTTGGTGTAGGCTCTTATCTCCTTGTCATTATATTTTTGGAAACTACGGCCAGGGGCCGTAGTTCCCAAAAATAATCTAACAAGCGGATAAAATGCCGTAGTTTTGAGGAAATAAATTTCCAAAAATAAAATGCCGTAGTTTTGTGGAAAATTACCCTTTTTTCTATCTCCCAAAAAAAAAAAACCTAGCAACGCTTTTGATGGTTAAAGTCCTGATTTTATGAGCAAAATACTTATACTATACTTATACTCATTAATCTGAGTACTCAAGGGGTTTTCAATATGTGTACTCACTACTAAACTCACAT
>JASAMX010031978.1:0-18736 GCA_030248175.1 Microlaimidae sp. YZB2_3 | reverse complement strand
ACGCTAATTTTAGGTCAAAAAGCCCTTTTTATTGCATTTTTGAGCTTTTTATTGCTTAAAACATTCATTTTGACCTTAAAACTTAAGTTTGGAGGCAGTTAGAAGTCATTTTAAAGACATTTTTTTCTTCATTTTTCCAAAATTGGGGGGTTAACTTTTTCTCTCCCCCCCCACTTTTGAGTGCAGGTTAAACCTTCCCCCCCCCCCTTCTCAGAATTCGGGGGGTTAACCCCCCCAACCACCCCCCCCGTGCCCATGTATGGTTCCAACCCTGAACAAAATTTCCGGAAGGGGGGTCCAGGGGGGTCTAAATCCTTAACGTTATAAAAAAGCTGAAAAAAATGCTTCGCGCGGAGTGTTTATTACCTTGTTTATGTCACATACTTAATTATTTTCCTATTATTCAATAAAAATAAGTCTATAAAACCAAGAAAAAATTTTTTACAAACAATATTATACCTTGAAATTTTCGATTTTCAAAACCCTAACAACCTCTCTAGAGGGGGGTCAGGCCGGACCGCTCTCGAGCGTTGAGGGTTGAGCCTGGATTTTTTCTAGGGGGGCGGATTCAAAATTTTGGCTCTAGGGGGGGTGCACCTCTCTGTCCCCCCCCCCCAAACACCTATGGATCCAGCGTGGTCATACCAAGATTACAAAACAAACTAACACAAATTTGCAAGTAGAGGACTATATAATTAATCGAGCGCTGAGTGGAGCGAAGCGCGAAAAAAATTTTAAAAAATGGCCCTTCTAGACCCCCAAATTTTTATCCTTGGCGACCCAAAAGGGGGGTCTAACCACAAATTTTTCCCTTTGCCGACCCAAAGGGGGGGTCTAGACCCCTAGACCCCCATGGCTACGTCCATGGGAATCGGGCAGACTTTTTAATGAATGAAGGGCAAAATTTCGAGACTAGGAAAGGGGATGGACCTTAACCTGCTCCCCTGTTTATCTATGTCTGCGTTTTGTAAAAATAAATTAATAATTTGTTTTGATAGAATTCACCCATTGGATCCAAGACGATATATTCAACCTCCGGACGAGCACTTTTCAAAGCACGATTCCAGACCCAAACGATCTTACCACAAAAATGAAAGAAAATATTACGAACACGAGAGAGGTAAAAAAATTATTCGTGTTTTTTAAGTTACAAAAAAATTATATGTTTGCATGATTTGAAAATTCTTATTAAAACCCCAAAACGGTAGCGCCAAATACGAACAGGTAGGTCCACATATCCTGGGGGTATACCAGCCCAAAGCTTAAACGCATTGGATGGCGCATAAAATTACCCCCTAGCGTCGACATTTGGCTTCTCCACCTGAAAAAAATCTTCAGTGTTTTTCTAAATTTTTTTATTTTGACACCATACACCCTCTCAAATTTTAAAAAACCCCCTCCCCTTTTTTCAGCCAAATTTTGGGTATAATTTTTGGTTGATGAAACTTCAAAACACTTTTTATGCTTAAGCAACTTATTTTAGTCTAGTAAATGCAATATTAGTTATAAAAATTTTAAGTAAATCATTTAAACATTTTTGTTAAAAAATTGAAGCTCGCTGACGGGGCCGATGTACACCCTCGTTCTTGGTGTTATATTAGTGAATTATTATATACTAAGAATGATGGCATATTTTAATATAGTAGCGTCATTGTCGCGGCCGGTCCTCGGCTCGGACACACTCTTTTTATTAACTGGAGAGTGCCGGGTGTTTGGTTGGCTGGGTTACTAGCCTTCTAAGAGGTTTACAAGGGGAAGAGTTTTCGGGCTATTAAAATATATTAATTTCAAATGGATTTTGGACCTGGATACATATTGCAATTCGAACAAGTCTGGTATATCAGGTGAGCTTCTAAACTTATTCAAAATTCTTGGCCTGGTTGTTACTATTCAAACAAAGTATTATCTATTATCTGTTATCAGTATGTATGTATAGATATATATTTAGGCTTTATTCACATAGATGAACATGGTCAAAAAGCTAGGGGGGGGGGTGTTTACGCCGGGTAAATGATATTTCAAAATCTAGGGGGGGGGGTCCTAGCCTAGGGGGATTGGAACCTCCCCTAGCTTTCAAGGGGGGTCGACCCGGAGTGGAAGATTTTGAAACCTAGATGGGTCAGGTGGGGTCCAATTTCCGAAGCAAAATACTTTTAAACTATTAAAGGTTTAATAATAGTTTTTTATAAGATAATACTACATTTTATTGAATAAAAAGCGATATTGAGGTATAAAAAGGGTGTAAAAACATGAATTTGTGTTGAAAATTCACGTTTTTTGAAGAAAATTTTGTATAAAAAAGTACTTAAAACTTTCTCGAGAGGGGAGGGGGGGGGGTCAGATTTCAAAATCGAGAGGGGGGTCAGGGGTAAAAAAATTCGAAAATTTGGGGGGAGGAAGGGGGTGGCTCCCTGGATTTTTTCTAGGGGGGACGAAATTTCGAAACTAGGAAAGGTGGACCCCACCCTACCCCCCCTTGTTTATCTATGTTTATTCGGCAGGCTTTACCTAATTTAATATAATTGTCAATTTTAATCATTGTTGCGTTTGGTATGTTTACAAAACGATTATTAAATTAAAAAAATAATATCTGTATGAATGATATATTTGAAATATAATACAAATCTTTTATGTACCGTATTAATTATATTTAGGGTGGAAACTAATAAGGTGAGCTTTATTATGTGTTGATGTCATTATTTATTGTACCTATTAGTAATAGTTGTATATAACATGTGTACCTGTGTGTGTATGAAAAATCATCGGTTTTTGTTTTTTTTTTAAGGTTTTTAGGCACAAATAATTATAATTAATGTTGAAAAAATTGTTGTCACACTTAATAATTTATTTTGAAATAATAATTATTGTATTTGAAAATAATAAAAATACTCTTCCCCTAAATCCGTAAAAAGATATGCATTTAGTTGTATCATGCTGCACAGAGCCCATATTATAATGTTATTATAATATAGTGCAAGATGATATCTTCGATACTGTACTATCGTGTATAACTGAGCAATAATTATCAATGAATTAATCAAGCTCTCTGACCCGCCTCTAAATTTCAGTTTAGTTTATCCGGGGTCGACCTGCCTTAAACATAGGAGGAGAGACGTAGTCCGGATTATGAAAGATAAGGTAGTCCAACCCTTATAAATTTCAGAAAGCGAGAGACTCTAATGAAGCACAAAATTTTAAATGTTGTAAAAGAGCTAAAAAAAAATTGGCCCTGTGCTGATAGTGTTTTTTTAATTAGTATTTCAAGCATAGGTGAGAAAGGGGGGGGGCAGGGTGGGGTCCACCCCCCTCCTAGCCCCCTAGCCTCGAAATTTTGGGCCCCCCTAAAAAATCTAGGGGGGCCCCTCCCCCAAAATACCGAAGTTTTTACCCCTGAACCCCTCTAGATTTTGAAATCTGACCCCCCCCCCTCCCCCTCGGGAAAATTTTAGGTACCTTTTTTATACTAAATTTTCTTCCAAAAACGTGAATTTTCATCACATATTCATGCTTTTACACCCTTTTTATACATGAATATGGCTTTTTATTCAATAAAATGTAGTATTATCCTATAAAAAGAACAATTATTAAAGTTATTATGGTTTAAAACTGTTTTGCTTTGGACACCGCACCCCACCTGACCCCCCTCTAGATTTCAAAATTTCGCACCCCGGGTCGACCCCCCCCCCCCTAAAAAGCTAGGGGGGGGGTCCGGACCCCCCTGGGACCCCCCTCCTAGAATTCAAAATTCGATTTACCCCGGGTAACCAACCACCCCCCCCTAGCTTTCCCGACCGTGCTCACCTATGATTTCAAGTATTTCATATTTGTCCACTAATTTTGATAAAGTAAGTAACTATGATAAAAAAAGCAAAAAGCTCTTAAATTTAAATAAAAAAATTGTTATGTCAAAGTTTCGTATTGAAAAACAATCGTTGAACAAGATAAGCATCAAATTGAGTCGAACGAAGTGCAAAAAAATTAAAAAAATTACATCTTGGAACCAAATTTTTAATTTTTAAATTTACTAAACTTAAGGGTGTCCGCGTTTAACCCTTTCCCCACTTTCCGGGCCAACTCACCCATGTATATTTGGAACTGTAGACATATGTGTTTTTGAGGGGAAGGACAGAGGGGTGCACCCCCTTCTAGAGCCAAAATTTTCGGACCCCCCTCCGCCCAAAGCTCGAGAGCGGTCTGGCCTGACCCTCCCCTAGCGAGGCTGACCCCCCTCCCCCCCCCCTTCCGACCAATTTGGAAGTATATTTTTTATTTACTGTCAAAAAAACGGTTTTTTTTAGTTTAAAACATTGTTTATACTTATTAGGCCTAAATAAGCTGTTTTAGTACATAAAATTCAATATTAGACCTAAAAATACTTAAATCATTGAGTTAAAAAATTGGACCCCCCTGACCTCCCCCCCCTGAAAGTTGAAATCTCGCACCCGGGGTCGACCCCCCCCTAAAAAGCCAGGGGGGTTCGGACCGCCCCCCCCCCCTTAAAAATTTTGGCCTTCCACCCGGGGGTGGACCCCCCCCTAGCGGACCCGACGAAAAACACCTATGACTGTAGGTTGGTTTAACCCTTTGAATTTTGGCAAATTTCTAAACTACATTTCAAATCTATTCTTATGATTTTTGTTGTAAACAGGCGACCTGTTTTTAGCAAAATAAAAATAGTTCATAATTTTATTTTTATTATAATAATTTCACAATGCTTTGCGTGTGGTATCAAAAATAGTGTATACTGTATTGTATTTCGAAGGTTTTGATTTGCTATTGTGCTTTTATTATGTTTTTTAAGCAGCAAATTCTCGATTTAATATATTCAGTTCAGTTTTATTAAACATCGCTCTGGTTTTACGATTGAACAATGTGTGTAAAATAATAAATCCACATTTTGTCTTTGAAATTAAAATAACATTAAAGGGCGTTGCTGTTGGTATAGTAGCGTACGCTAATTCTGAATTCTAACGGAAAAAATAAATGTGACGTAAAAATCGCTAGCTGGTAGTCAGGGAGAAAAAACACCTATAATTTTCAAATAAGATGATTTTTTGAATGACATAGATAAATTTACTCGAATTTGTCGTTCCTAATGAAAATCATGGATCTGAAGGTTAAAATGGAACAATTTTCTAGCAGCCAAAGGAACAGCGAAAATAAACTTATCTGAAGCAAGAATCTCTGTCACAAGAACAAACAGAAGAAGAAGGGGTACCCATAAATAGGAAAGAGATTCCGGATTTTTAGCCCTTTCCCCAGATTGAAAAGGTTTATTCCCTCCCTCCCAACTTCACTACGTAAGAGAGAGGGGAGGAAAAGGGTAACCCTCTACCATAGGTAAGAAAGGGGGGCAGGGTGGGGTCCACCCATAGGTGAGAAAGGAGGGGGGCAGGGTGGGGTCCACCCCCCCTGGCCTCGAAATTTTGGGCCCCCCCCCTAGAAGAAAATCTAGGGGGGCCCCCCTCCCCCCAAATTTCCGAATTTTTTACCCCTGACCCCCCTCTAGATTTTGAAATCTGACCCCCCCCCCCTCCCCTCTTGGGAAAATTTTAGGTACCTTTTTTATACTAAATTTTCTTCCAAAAACGTGAATTTTCATCACATATTCATGCTTTTACACCCTTTTTATACATGAATATGGCTTTTTATTCAATAAAATGTAGTATTATCCTATAAAAAGAACAATTATTAAAGTTATTATGGTTTAAAACTGTTTTGCTTTGGACACCGGACCCCACCTGACCCCCCTCTAGATTTCAAAATTTCGCACCCCGGGTCGACCCCCCCTAAAAAGCTAGGGGGGGTTCGGACCCCCCTGGGACCCCCCTCCTAGAATTCAAAATTCGATTTACCCCGGGTAACCACCCCCCTCCTAGCTTCCCCGACCGTGCTCACCTATGGGTCCACCCCCCTAGCCTCGAAATTTTGGAACCCCCCCCCTAGACGAAAATCTAGGGGGGCCTCCCCCCAAATTTCTTCATTTTTTACCCCTGAACCCCCTCTAGATTTTAAAATCTGACCCCCCCCCTCCTCCCCCCTCGGGAAAATTTTAGGTACCTTTTTATACTAAATTTTCTTCCAAAAACCTGAATTTTCATCACATATTCATGCTTTTGCACCCTTTTTATATATGAATATGGCTTTTTATTTAATAAAATGTAGTATTATCCTATAAAAAGAACAATTATTAAAGTTATTATGGTTTAAAACTGTTTTGCTTTGGACACTGGACCCGACCTGACCCCCCTCTAGATTTCAAAATTTCGCACTCCGGGTCGACCCCCCTAAAAAGCTAGGGGGGTCCGGGCCCCCCTGGGACCCCCCTCCTAGAATTCAAAATTCGATTTACCCCGGGTAACCACCCCCCCTAGCTTTCCCGACCGTTCTCACCTATGCCCTCTACTTTAAAAAAATGAGAAAAACAAAAAAAAAGAAATTCCAATAGGTGAAAAGGCCCAAACAAAGAGAAGGTTGAAGTGTGCGTGGTAAAGCGTATTTGTTCTCTCCAGCCCTTTGAATTTTTAATGGTTTGTTTAGAAAAAATCATCTCCTATATTTTTCAAAATTTTAAAATGTTTACCCTGTGGCTGTGAACCAAACACTTTTAAAATTGGACAAGTACCAAACCAAATCATTTAGCGTATTATCGTGATAAAATAAAGTGGTTTAAGTTCACATCGGACCTCCTTAAGGCCTTATTGCAAACAAAATTTATTTATTTATATTAAACAAATTTATTTATATATTTATTTATTTATTTTTGCAAACAAATTATTTATTTTTTGCTCATTTCTAATAATTGTAGGGTCCTGTTTAACGAAATCTGTGTTGTTCATTAATCAAAAAATTCGGAATTCAGTCTGCAAGGACATTCACTATTTTTTTTAGAATATTTTTATTGTCAAAAATGAGTTTAAATTTTACATTGTGATAATTAATAATTTTTCAAATTTAGCTTCGTCCCGGGATCATTCGAGTAAAAAGGAAAGTCGTTCCAAAGGCTCTTCTAAGGAGCCTTCCAAGTCTAAAACCACTGCGTCGTCGGCTAACGCGAAAAAAATTGAGGAGAAAAGCGAAAAGTCTAAAATAATGCCGGCAGTTGCACAAACTGCAGCTGCAAAACCGCCCGCAAAAGACGAAAAAATTGAAAAAAAGACAGACATTCAGAATAGACCTGTCGAAAAGGTTAGTTATACCTTATACCTATACCTAATAATTTTAGTAAGGTTGGCATCCCTTCGGGAGCTGGAAAAATGATTGAAGCTTTTGGCCTTCCCCATTTCTGGATTCGGGTAGTGTCGCTACTATAAAACTGTTTCGTTTTGACACGATGTAAAAAATTGACAACAACTTATTAATTCTAGTTGTGACACAACCTGAATCCAGATCATGCACAGGCAGGGACGTACCCAGAGTTTCATTTTTGGGGGAGATTGTAGTACAAAAAAAATTTCGGGGGTAAATTGATCAAGAGGGCTGTCAGCTTCGCTAGGGAGGGGGGTCAGCGTCAGGCCGAGCCGCATTCGAGCTTTGGGAGGAAAGGGGGGGGGAGCTGGATTTTTTTTCTTGGGTGGTCCGAAATTTTGACTCCAGGAGGACCCCCTGTCCCTCCCCTCAAAAACACCTATGGGTATGCATGGCTGGCGAAACAAAAAAGGCATGGCCTACCTTGTGCGTGTGCCACACCTCCCACAGTAGTCCCACTCCACCTTATAATTACCTATGTAATAACACCTTATTACAAAATATTTTTGGGGTTTAACCCCCCCACTCCAGAATAAATTGCCCATGTATGGTTTGAGGTTTAACCTCAAAAAAATTTAGGGTTAGGCTAAGGTTTGAAACTCAGAAGATTGTTATATTTTGTCAGGCATAAAAACTAACAGCAGAAATTTTTTTGAGGTTAAACCTACCTTGTTCGTGTGCCACACCTCCCACAGTTCCACTCCACCTTATAATTACCTATGTAATAATGTAAACACCTTATTACAAAATATTTTTGGGGTTTAACCCCCCCACTCCAGAATAAATTGCCCATGTATGGTTTGAGGTTTAACCTCAAAAAAATTTAGGGTTAGGCTAAGGTTTGAAACTCAGAAGATTGTTATATTTTTTCAGGCATAAAAACTAACAGCAGAAATTTTTTTTTCAATGGAAAAATTTATAGTAAAATTAGATTTTTGATGTTTTGGCTTATGAAATACTAAATCCTTATAAAAGTTTTTTCCTAACGGCAATATAATAAATTTAGGCCAAGGTCGTTGACGATCCCAAAAAACAAGTGCAAACGAAACCTAGTTTGGAAGGCGCACCTAAGACCCAATTAAAAGAAAATGCTAATAAACCGAAAAGTCCTGCACCTGAGAAGGGAAAACCGATAGAACCTTCATCAGCCCTTCCTCCACCTAAACCGCAGCGAAGCCCCAAAAAACCTGCTACCAAGCCCGACTCTAACCCTAAACCTGTACCAGATTCCATTGGAAAAACAAAGGTGGTCGAAAATCCGAAGGGAAAACCGCCGGCAAAATTCCAAACGGACACGGCGACCGCGAATAAAAATGCTGCTGCTCCAAAAGAGCCCGAGCAAAAATACAGCCAAGGATCATCTAGGGGTGATAAACAAATGTCGGAAAAGTCGTCGACGAAATTGGCAGAAGCCAAAAAAGATTCAAATAAGGAAGAGATAGCTGTGGCTGATGACATCCTTCAAATTACGGTAATATAATATAAGATTTTAGTGTCAAAGTCGCGGCAATGAGAACAACGTACAATAAATAAGAAATTCGATTTGCTTATAATAAACAACAATGAAATACAAAACAGAAGCGTGGCATAGAAAATCGTAAGAATATAAATTAAAGGTGTCCTTAAAGGTGCGGTGCGGAGTCAAACTTTTTGTCTTCGATTGAGATAATTTTTTGTGAAAATCTTATCCCTGCCCTCAATAGCCGACAAACCTTTTTTCAACAAAATATCTCCAGTGGTTTAGTAGTTATGATCCACCAAAATGGCGTTTTTCGACAATTCTGTACGTGAACGATTGCTCAATAAGTATAACGATTTAAGTTATAAATTATGCACTCAAAGAAAGCGGCTACTTTCTACTTTAATTTTATACCTTGCTTCATCGTTAGAATTGGTACGGTATTTGTCGAGATATTGTGTTTTTTGTACAAAAAACCCTCGATTTTTTCGCTAAAAACACGAACTGAAGGAAAAAAGGTTTGGCAAACTTCATAAAATCGCTGCCGTCGTTTGGTCTTTTAAACGAGAAACGCAATTACCTCGACAAATACTGCACCAATAATGATCAAAGTATCAAATTAAAGTAAAAAGTAGCCGCTTTTTTGAATGCATAATTTGGAACGTAAATCGTTGTACCCATTGAGCAATCTTTAATGTACAGAATTGTCAAAAAACGCCCTATTTTTGTTGGGTAATAACTCCTGAACCACTGGAGATATTTTGTTAAAAAAATTTTGACTCCGCACCGCACCTTTAAAGGTGCGGTGCGGAGTCAATGTCTTTGATCTTGATAATTTTTTGTAAAAACTACCCCTGCTCCCAACCCAATAATAGCCTACAAAATTTTTTCATCCATCTTCTGTCATAGGTTTTTTTGGTCGGGTCCGCTAAGGGGGGTCCACCCCCGGGTGGAAGGCCAAAATTTTTTAGGCGGGGGTCCAGGGGGGTCCGGACCACCCAGGCTGTGTAGGGGGGGGGGGTCGACCCCGGGTGCGAGATTTCAAATTAGGGGGTCAGGGGGGTCCAAACTAAAAAACCGTGTTTTTGACAGTAAATAAAAAAATATACTTTCAAATTGGTCGGGAGGGTGGGGGAAAGGGGGTAAACCTCGCTAGGGGGGTCAGGCCGGACCGCTCTCGAGCTTTGGGGGGAGGGAGGCCCTGAATTTTTTCTGGAGAGGTCCAAAATTTTGGCTCTAGGGAGGGGTGGACCCCTCTGTCTCTCCCCCAAAAAAACACCTACGTCTCCAGTGGTTCAAAAGATATGACTCCCAAAAATGGCTTTTTTTCGACAATTCTATACTTGAAAGATTGTTCAGTGGGTATTAAAATTTAAGTTGCAAAATAATATGCACTTTAAGAAAGCGGCTACTTTCTACTTTAATTTAATACCTTGATTGTAAAGATTGGTGCAGTATTTGTCGAGATATTGCGTTTCCCGTACACAAAACCTTTATTTTTTTGTTAAAAACACCAAACGACAGCAGTGATTTCATGAAGTTTGCCTAACACTTTTGCTTACGCTTCGTATTTTTAGCAAAAAAAATTCTGCACTCTGTACTGCACCCATACATGAGCATGGACCGGCAAGCTAGTGGGGTGGCTACCTCTGGCAATTGGCCCTTTGAAAGCTAGGAGGGGGGTCCAGGGGGGGGCTCCGTACCCCCCTAGCTTTTTAGGGAGGGTCGACCCGGGGTAGAGCAGTTTGAAATCCAGAGGGGGTCAGAGGGGGTCCGGTTTCCAAACAAAATCACATTAAATCATTTAAGTTTTTTAGCACTAATATAGAATTTTATATACTAAAATAGGCTATTTATGTATAAAAAGAGTACAAAAGTACTGTTTTTAATACAAAACCGTGTTTGTGACAGTAAATTTTGACCAAAATTCATACCCAAAATTTAACTCGGAAAGAGGGGGTCGATTTAAAATTCCAGAGGGGAATAGGATGTCAAAATTTAAAAATTTTGGGGGAGGATGGAGCCCTCAATTTTTTCTAGGTGGGGGGGGTCCGAAATTTCGATGCTATGGGGTGGACCCCACCCTAGACCCTACCCCCCCTATGTTCATGGGTGACCGCACCTTTAATGTTAGTATGCTGAACATGTGGGAAAGAAATTGCGAACGGAGTTAATAACTTGTTTTAAATATAACCCCACCTTTCGGAAACGCCTAAGTGTACAATATAAACATTTAAACATAACCCGTAAAAATTTGAACGAAAATTATTCTGTATATTCGTTAAAAACGGATATTCTGTATAATTCTGTATTTTGTTGGCTTTTGAAATTGATGTGTTAAACTTTAGCAGAATATTTTAAGTTTGATGCGTTAAAATTTAGCAGAATACTTTAAGTTTATTTAAAATATTACTCAAAATAATATTTTCCTTCAAGTTTTACGTGAATTTTTTTTTAATAAAGTAGCGCTAAGCCTTTTGAACTACAAAAAAATTAAGTTCATCAGGTACCACAAACTTCAGTTTAGCAACTAAGGGAGGGGTGTGTTCAGAATATCATATTGGTGTCTGGGGTCGGATATTATACGTGTCCCAAAAAGTCCGGAGAGAGTAAGCTTCTAGTTCTAACAAGGTCAAGGAGAAGAATTATTAATTTAAATTGCCGCGTCGCGGGAATTTTTTTAGGTTTTTTTATTATTATATCCTTTCTATATGCACCAGAAAATGTTTCTGAAGTAATTTACAAAAAAAATTTTTCTCTCCAAAAGAAACGATGAGTTTCCTATATTTTTTTAAAATCCGGTTTCGCTAGATTCAAGTAAAGGAACATTGCCCGCTAACAACCCTCATTCATTGTTTGTAATGTAACCAAATCTCATTAGTTACAATGAGGTTACCCCTTATTGTAACCTGCCCGTCGTTGGTTACAATCGTAGATAAGTAAACCCTATCTTTTGTTTTGTACTTTATGTTTTTTATAAACTTATTAATTGATGTCAGATTTCCGATGATGACAGATTGGATGAGATTTGTAGTGAAGACTCATATAAGGGAGAAGACGACAATAATTCTCAGCAGAATGTGATAAAACAAGATGACGCAAAATCAAAAAATGGTGGAGATAAACGAAAATGCGTCGATAGTGCCAAAACAACTATTTCAAGTCTAAAAAAGGATGCAGGTGTTAAACGACCGGTACTTAATAAATTTATGTTTTAGTTTTTTTTAGAATCTAATATAGATTTTAAAGGTTTTAAGATACTTAATTTTTTTAATGTTAAGTTCATAGGTGTTTTTTGGGGGGGACAGAGGGGTGCACCCCCCCAGAGCCAAAATTTTGGACCCCCCCCCCTAGAAAAAATTCAGGGGGCCCCCCCTCCCCCCCCAAAGCTCGCGAGCGCGCAAAATCAAAAAATGGTGGAGATAAACGAAAATGCGTCGATAGTGCCAAAACAACTATTTCAAGTCTAAAAAAAGGATGCAGGTTTTAAACGACCGGTACTTAATAAATTTATGTTTTAGTTTTTTTTAGAATCTAATATAGATTTTAAAGGTTTTAAGATACTTAATTTTTTTAATGTTAAGTTCATAGGTGTTTTTTGGGGGGACAGAGGGGTGCACCCCCCCCCCCCCCAAAATTTTGGCCCCCCCCCCCTAGAACAACTCCAGGGGGCCCCCCCTCCCCCCCAAAGCTCGTGCGCGGTCCGGCCTGACGCCCCCCCCCCCCCCTAGCGAGGCTGACCTCCCTCCCGACCAATTTGGAAGTATATTTTTTTATTTACTGTCAAAAACACGGTTTTTTAGTTAAAAACAGCGTTTAAATACACTTTTAAGCCTAAATAGGCTGTTTTAATACATAAAATTCAATATTAGACCTAAAAACACTTAAATTATTGAGTTAAAAAAAATTTTGCTAAAAAATTGGACCCCTCTGACCCCCCCCCTAAATTTGAAATCTCGCACCCGGGGTCGACCACCCTAAAAAGCCAGGGGGGTCCGGACCCCCCCTAAAAATTTTGGCCTTCCACCCGGGGGTGGACCCCCCCTAGCGGACCCGACCAAAAACACCTATGGTTAAGTTTATATTGTTGTGTTGTGCTTACAACCTTTCCTCGATATTACTTAATGTTACGTTGAAAAATAATGCGTAGGTAATAGACATTTTATTTTTAATGGAGTATGCCTGGCCAAGAAAGTAGTCTATTTATGCTACAGTTATTATTATCGTTGTACAGATTGAATTGTAGCTGTGCAGTGATAGTATTATGTAGTGGAAATAAATCAATCGTTTAGTTGGAAACAAACTTTCAAAATCAATCATAGGTGAGCACACTAGGTGGGCAGGAAGGTTGGGGGTATACGGTATAATTCTCCAAAATCCCGACACCCGCACCCAAAAACCCGATTATTGCCGACCCTTCCCCCCCCCCTTCCCCTTGAAATTTGGGGGTACCCCGGCGGACACTTCCCTAAATTTTTGGGGGTCCCGGTACTAAAAACGCTGAAAATAGGGTATTTGAGGTATACCCCCAAAAAAATTTTCGAGCACCCCCCCCCCCCTCCACAAATTTCAGAGATCGGGTATACCCCCCAAAATCCAGGAGGCCTTTTCTGACGCCCTCTGGATTTCAAACCGGTCTATCCCGGGTCGACCCCTCTAAAAAGCTAGGGGGTATGGAATGGACCCCCGCCCCTGGACCCCCTCCTAACTTTTAAAGGGCCATTTGCCCGGGGTAGCAGCCACCCCCCTAGCTTGCCGGTCCATGATCATATATGTGTCAATGTGTGTATTGCATAATTATAGGTTGAAGAAAGTAAAACTTCGCCAACTAAAAAGCCCAAACTGAATGAAAAAGATACAAGTAAATTAAATTCTTAAATTTGTTTTATAATCTATGAAAATATTATTAACTGTTTTTTAAACCGGGTTGTTGTAACAAAGACTTCTTATTTGTTAGATTATTTTAACGAGAATAACTGAAGATAATCGTTCTGGATTTGTCTTAGCAAAGGGTATTTAAAAGATTCAAAGCGGGGTTGGGGGTGTAAAATAAAAAAAAATCTTGTTTTCTTTAGCTTAGAAAAAATCCACATTTCATCGCACCACCGTATAATTTTATTTTATTTAGAAACCCCCAAATTCTAAAGTATTAAATATCACTCAAATTTTTCTTTTTATTTTTTTATTTTTTAATTAAACCTGCTAAACTATCGAACATAAAATTATTTAAGTAAGTTGTTATGATTTATGAAAATCTAAAAAAATTAAGAATTGTAACTTTGAGTAAGTAAAACAAACAAAGAATGTGTGATAATTGTCTGTTGTTTAAGCTTTAAAAAATTTGGTGCGATACCTAAAGCCTCCTCTTACAATTTTTTTTTTTTCAAAATTGACGAGAAATCTTTCTGTTACAAAACTTTTCTATTTGCTAAATTTTCAAAGTGCTGCCAAATTTAGGTCCCAGCCAAAGGTAAAGACACCAATAGCAAAATATTTTTAACACTGGTGACTGAATTTAAAATGTCGATAATTTTTTGCTTTGTCAAAAAGGATAAAGTAATCTCAGTTGATTAAATTTCAGTTGCTCAAATTTAATCGAAAAAAAATGATTGTTCACGAAATCCTTTTGGGTTTGCCTTGAAAGTCATAATTTTAAGATATTTGTGTTGAATACATGGCAGATAAAGGCAAAATAATATAATTATTCCAACGCTTCGAACTGATAAAACAGATCTACGTCAGGGTCTAAACAAAATAACAATGAGATACAATAGAGTGAAAAAAACACAAAACTCTTCCGAATTAAATTTAAATAACGTGATTTGTCAGAAAATACAAAAAATTATAAAATTACTAAAAATATAAAACACATTTTTTAAGTAAAAGTGTATTAACATTCGGAACAAGTTAGACATTTAATTTATTAAATTCCTATTCCGTAGAAATGTCTAAGCTTGTTCCGAATGTTTATACACTTTAATTTTAGTAATTTTATAATTTTTTGTATTTTCTGACAAATCACGTTATTTAAATTTAATTCTGCAGTTTCGTGGTTTTATCACTTAATTGTATCTCATTGTTATTTTGTTTAGACCCTGACGAAGATCAGTTTTAGCAATTCGAAACGTTGGGAACAAAAATTATATTATTTTGCCTTTATCTGCCATGCATTCAGCACAAATATCTTCAAAAAATTGATTGTTGATGTTTAATTATCTTAATGTTTAAATAAGAAAGTATTTTTAGACATAAAGGAAAAACCATTGCAACCGAAAAGGTCGGTAGCCAAACCAGAATTAACTGCTTATGTCAAAAGTTTGGTTGTGTTAGAATACGACGTAAATAAATATACATCTTTCTATTGTAACGTAAGTACTACTATTACAAGAATATGTTCATTGTTTTATTTTTATGCAAAAAATTTATGTTACTTAAAATGTGTATCTTCAAACAACCACGGTATTCTTATTTTAGGATGAAAAATTCAAATCAGTTTACCGTGTGATGTTTATTAACTACCTATCTTAATAAATAATTTTCTATTTCCCATTTATATTTCATAATAATTATAAAATACAACTATTATAATATTATAGCCATGTCATGCGTTTGTTACCACAACGGCTCAATGGGAAGAACACATTAATACTACAAGGCATAAACAGGTAATTTTTTATCTGAGAGGTTCAGTGTTCAGATAAGTTTTATTGTATTAAAATTTACTATAATATTGTGCATTGTAAAAATAAGTTTACTATTATCTAGTAAAAAAAGCATTCAATTACTTTTATTTAATTTTAGCATTTATTTACCAATCAATGATCGCTAATTAAAGCAAGCTTGAAATAATTTTTTTTAATCCAAGAATAGAAATTAAAAAATCCTTAGTTGTTTCTTATTGCGTTCCGTTTTAACATAAAATCATAAAAGAGGTCATTTAACATCAAACTTTTTCAGTAGTTTCGGGATTTTTTTAGGAAGAGGGTTCTATACAGCTCACGCACGACGATTGCGACTCATGATTGATTTCATTTTTTGTCAACTGTGTTAAATATAATTGGAATTATTAGAGTAAATGTCCAATGACTTTTCCTATCAAAATCTTATAATTTTATACTATAAAAGCTGTCCTGTGCACTGCGCTCCGCCCCGGGGGAGTTTTATTTGGGGAGGGGCAATTGCAAAACGAAGGGGCAACTTTTTTGAAACGGGGAGAAGCAGGTTAGAAAGAAAAAAAAGAAGGAAAAAAGGACAAAAAAAGCTAAAATAAAATAAAAATAGGTCTAAAATGGCTTAAAATGCATTGAAATAGGCTAAAAACTGCAAAAATTTGGGGATGATGGCGTCATAATAGATAAAAAAATGGCGTTATAATTTTTGGATACTTTTTCATTTTTTGGCGGGGGGGCAATAAAACGGGGCGGGGGCAAATCAAATCCTCCAATAAAGCGAGGGAGGGCATTTCCAGACCGTGCACAGGTCTGTAAAAGGTATGAGCTGGTATTGTAAAGAGTAATCAAAATAAAAACAAATTCATTTTGTTAATTAATTTTTTTATCTGTTGTTTATATTGTCAAAATGGCAAAAGATACAAATACAATTATTTTTAAATAAGACATTTTAGAATATATGCCGCTGGAGACAATGCTTGGATCTTTGGAGTAAGTATCAAAATATTTTTTTAATTTAAAATTTAATATTAAATTATTCTGATTTTCGGAAGCAAATACATAAAAATTTTGTACCACTGAATCTGGAACCGGTTTGAGGTTTCATCGCATAATCGTTTAAAAAAATCTTATTTATGACAAGATAAAAAAATAAGAGTTTTTTTATCTACATTATTATATGCCGCACAAAATTTATCGTATCGTAATTAAATTATTGTGTTATAGATGAGTCCACTACTGACAAACCGGCGCAAAAACAGAAAGATATTGATCGTTACAAAGAGCTTGTAGTTGGTAAAATTGTTTCTATTTTTAAAACAATTAGTTTTTATTTAATATTGTTTCATTTGCTAATTTTTTATATAATGTATATCCACCACGATCGTTTTAAAAATTGTTGCAATATTTTTTTATTTTAGGGGCAGAATATGTGGTAGAAGTCTGTAATTCACACGGCGAACCCAGAAATTGGGTTTGCGTTCTTTGCAGCGCGCTTTGCAATAGTGTAGAACTTCTTTTGGGACATCTAAATAATTTTTTGCATATTGACAATTATATGGTACGGTTGGATGCATTAAATTTTTTTTGTTTCTTTTTTTATCGTAATATAAACTCCGGGCAAAATGGCATTTTATTAATTTCTGAGAGGGTGGTCCAACCCTACTTCCCCTCTAATATGAGGTCGACCTGGAGTCGAAAAACTTTAAAATGTAGGTGGAGAGGAGTCTAGTGTCTGAAGCAAAGCATGTTTAAGACATAATGCTCACTTTTTTAAAAGGAAAATTACAATAAAATCAATATTTTAAAATTTCTCTGGGGTAGGCATTGCTACTCGACCTGACCTAGCTTTGGGGAGATAATTACGACGCAGGAAATTATCCTCTCCTTTTAAATAAGTTAGGTTAGGAGGTGGATATTAATTAACTCCAGAGTAAAAAAATCAAAAATCGACTGGATGGCATCTCAAAATGTGCCTTGGGGGCAGGTATCATTAATGGTGGAATATTTAGAATAAAAAGTCTAAATTTTATCTCGAGGGGGAGGAGTCAGACTTAAAATTCAAGAGAAATGTCACTGTGAAAAAATAGTGAAATTTGGAAAAGGAGGGGGGGATAAATTTTGGATAGTTTATCTATGACGACAATCAACTCAGTTCGGTTTTTGATTTTTTTACTCTGGAGTTAATTAATATCCACCTCCTAACCTAACTTATTTCGAAAAGGAGAGGATAATTTCCTGCGTCGTAATTATCTCCCCAAAGCTAGGTCAGGTGAGATAGCAATGCCTACCCAAGAATTTTAAAATATTGATTTTATTGTAATTTTCCTTTTAAAAAAGTGAGCATTATGTCTTAAACATGCTTTGCTTCAGACACTAGACTCCTCTCCACCTACATTTTAAAGTTTTTCGACTCCAGGTCGACCTCATATTAGAGGGGAAGCAGTTCAACCAGCCTCTCAGAAAATTAAATCAAAATGCCATTTTGCCCAAAAATTTTATATTACGATAAAAAAAGAAACAAAAAAATTTAATGCATCCAACGTACCATATAATTGTCAATATGCAAAAAATTATTTAAATGTCAAAAGAAGTTCTACACTATTGCGAAGCGCGCTGTGGAGGAATGAACCCAATTTCTGGGTTCGCCGTGTGGAATTACAGAGCCCTGCCTACCATATTCTGCCCCTAAAAATAAAAAAATATTGCAACAATTTTTAAAACGATCGTGGTGGAGCCCTACATTATCTAAAAAATTCAGCAAATAAAACAATATTAAATAAAAACTAATTGTTTTTAAAAATAGAAACAATTTACCAACTACAAGCTCTTTGTTAAGACGATCAATATCTTTCTGTTTTTGCGCCGGTTTGTCAGCGAACTCATCTATAACACAATAATTTAATTACGATACAAAATAGATTTTGTGCGAGCCAGGTATAAATAATGTAGATAAAAAAACTCTTATTTTTATCTCGTAAATAATTTTTTAAACGATTATGCGATGAAAAAAATTGCAAAACAGTTCCAGATTCAGTGGTACAAAATTTTTTATGTATTTGCTTTTCCGAAAATTGGAATAATTTAATATTAAATTTTAATTAAAAAAATATTTTGATACTTTTTGCCAAAGATCCAACCTCTAGGCAAGTTGTCTTAAAATGTCTTGCTAAAAAATTCAGTTGTATTTTGTATCTTTTGCCCGTTTTGACAATATAAACAACAATAAAAAAATTAATTAACAAAATGAATTTGTTTTTTATTTTGATTACTCTTTAAATACAGCTCAGTCTTTTTTCAGGAGTTCTGCGCGTCTACCCTCCTAGTTTATTGAAAGAATTCATTTCCCCCGCCCGTAGCG